>VONZ01001292.1:0-174787 GCA_012976165.1 Labeo catla | reverse complement strand
GGCCCTCTTGCCAAACTATATGGGTCAGACATGGGCATACACAATCAGTCCTTTATAGGTTGGCTACATGGGCTCAAGGTAGTACCCACATGGGTAATCACTGTATGGGTTGTGAATGGGGAAATACATATGGGGTAGTGATGGGTAATTTGTGAATGATCTGTTTATTGCGTCTGTTATGTGACAAATGAATGAAAGACTCTGAAGGTAAAGCAATTATTTATGTTCCCTACAAATTATGTCTGGGTGCAATATAATGATTTCCTAATTTAGAATATGATCAAGATTGCATAGGTAGGTGTTTTCGGAGAATTTGGTTGGTAAAAGTATAATTTTTAACACCACTTAAATGATTGAAATGACTTCAATGAAGTTCCATTCATTTTGATGAATGACATCAAATGAGAGAGTCAGTAAAATGACCCGAACTTCCCATCACTAATATGTGGTAGGGTGACCAAACGTGCCACTTTCTGGGGACATTTTCTGCACAGGATTTCTATATTGCTTAAATTAACCAGGTTGGTTGCTTGTGCTGCGGCAGTGGATCATTGCATGACAACAAAGTACCGCGGGAATGATTCGAAAGGATGGAGTGTCTGCTCTGCTCTGCTCTGCATAGCTCTTGCGGTACTTTGATGTCATACAATAATCAATCAGCACAGTGAAAACAACCAACACCTGGTTATTTTAGGCAATTTAGAAATCATGTGCTGAATGTGTCCCCAGGTAGTGCCATGTCTGGTCATCCAAATAGGGGACCCTCTTGGGTAAGACATAAGCATTCTGGGTAAGACATGAGCAAACATAATCAGTCCCATATAGGCTGACTGCATGGGCCCTAGGTACTAAACATATAGGTACTAGGTGCAGAGTGGGCAGTGGGTTTGGGATCTATGTGGGTACAGTATTGACCTTATTCACCATCTTTAAAATATTGTCTTTGAACTTCAATTTGTGCGATAGCTCTGTATATTTCTATGGCATTTCTGTCTAAGTAATTTAGCTGGTAAAGTGGATTTATGTATTGTAGAGTTAACAAAAGTTATTGTTAACACTGTAATGTTTAAAGCAAATGTCTTAACAAATGTCAGTAGACCAGGAAGATTTTAAAATGAGAGGTTTATTCATAAATCTGTTAGAACACCGTAGAAATACAACCAGAAGATGTGGGACTAAAAAGGGATGCAGCTACATAAGGTCAATAGGCTATTGGTCCTCAACTCCAGTCCTGGAGGGCCAGTGTACAGCAGACTTTAGTTTCAACATTAATTAAACACACCTGACTCTAATTCACAAATCATTTTGAACACTGTGATTAGCTTGTTTGGTGTGTTTGGTTAGAGATAGAACTAAACTCAGCAGTACATTTAGTTTTCAGGACTAGCTCATGAATCAGGAGTTGAAGAGCCCTGGAATATACAAATCAAGTTAAACCCAATGTGCCATCAGCATTGACCTGCAAACACATGCTTATCTCCATATAATTATTTCAAAATCTATGCAAATGGTTCAAAATATCCAGAAAATGGTCACTGTGCAATATGAAGAATGGGTTACAGAAGGCTAATTATCTATCAAAATAATGGGATTATAGTGGCTTTGAGATTGGTAGAAGAAGTAAAACCCATAGCAACAGCTGCTGCCTGATTCCACAGAAGTACTCCAAAGTTTTATAATCAGTTGGTTGGTAACAGATAATGAAATAGCCCAAGTGAAGAAAGACAGAATGGACATTTATGTTTCTGATGGGAAAAATCCAATGTATATCCAGAAATTGTATTTGCAGCATATGATACAGGGGTCAGAAAAAAAGTGCTGTTTCATTCAGTTAGCATATTGTGCTTTGTGTTCAGTTTTCTTTTTGGACCAACAGTACAGACTTTTCTTTTCAGTCTAGTCGGCACATAACCGACCTTCAAAGTTGAATATGATTGAAATAATGTCAGCTGCTGTTTTAACGTTGACACAAATTGATAATGTATAATGCTAAATCATTCAAATTAGTTTTTAACAAAAAAATCTTTTAAAAAAATGATAATAAAAAAAATAACAGATCTGTATGTTGAATAAATGTCATATCTTTAACAAGAAATATCTGCCTTTTGAATGATTACGATTATTAATATTTTATTTATTAGCATTTTACAATATTTTGATCAAAACACCTCTTCAAAATCCAAATCTATGTGTATAATTTTAATTATTAGCATTTTATTTTCCGTTACCACTCTGAAACAATTTCTATTGGTTGTTTCACCTGGTTGCTTTCATCAAGATTGGTTAATCTGACTGTCATTCACGAAACTGGCCAATGACAGCCTCGCGCGCCTTTTTACTAGTGCAGTTTGAAAATGAAGAGTTTGATTGCAAAACGCGATAAACGCCATTTTTTGACATTTGGATTTTATTATTGGAAATCACTGTTCAGATGTACCTTAATCTATGTGTGAATTGCTGTCATTAATAAAATTTAAGAATGTACATTTTAGGCCTACTATAAAATGTATTTTTTCACAAAACGCGATATCCGCTCGCGCAGCATCCCCTGGGAAGAGAGTCAATGCCGGTGAAGTGCTCCGAGTTTGCTCATTAATTTAACGATAATATCAAAACAAAAAACATATATTTTTAAAAAGAGGATTCAATAGGCTAACTAAAAAACGTTTACCATTTAATTGTTTATACTGTAGGCGAGCTGTCAGTCACGTAGGCTACATCACTGATCAACAGCTGTCTGTCAGTCAGAGAATCAAAGCTTCAGAGTCAAGCTAAGCTAGTCATGGATTTCGATGACGGATTGGAGCCGGTCATTCCAGCTGTTGTTGGGAGAAAGAGGAAGGCATCTAAAGAAAATCATCAAAGGGAGAAGACCAAACGGGCAAGGCATTCAGGGGAGGGAAAACATCCGAAGATTAATTGTGGTCATCGTGCGAGTAATGTTGGTCTGTGTCATGCCGACAAACTGTCAGATGAAGATGTAGCCTTCAACTTCACAAAAATGTATAAAAACGCTACAAAAGTGGACCAGGATAAAATACTCCTGCGTCTGTCAACAATAAACAAATGCAGCAGGGAACGAGTCTCCGCTGATGTCAAGAAGAAGGCCAGGGAGGTTACAGTGAAATACTGCCTTTTGTCCTGCGCTCCTCCCCATCACACGATTCCTGTCTGCAAGGCTACGTTTCTAAGTGTCCTTGGTAAGTTTATTTTTTAAATAATTTCTTACATGTAGCTGAGTAGCCTATCTGAAGATTTATTTATGCGGTTGCACCTATTATTTATAGCCTAAAACCTCACGTTAATTCTTGTTGTTGTTGATTTATTATAAGGGATCATAGACGGCACAGGTTGTTATGGAGAAAAATAAACGGTTTTGTTTTTTCACAACAACCAATAAACTCTATAAGCTATTATTATTATTATTATTATTACTACAGTGAAATAATTCATTAAATATGACGGGGCGAGACGAGCTTGTGTCTCGGACTCGGTGCAACAGAGACAAGAACTGTGACACCGCGGCTCTGCCCGCTCTGATCATACAGGTTTGGTTTTCAGCAGCGGTGTGGAAGGAGCCTCCACTCTTTCTGTAACAAGCTACAAGTCGTTTATCTAACTAACTTAATCTTACTTATCTAAGTTATAACTAATCACAATTAGTCCGAAACTGTTTAAGGATGGTTGAAACGATAAACATCCTGCAGTTTGTTTAATCTGACAGCTCAGCTGCAGGTAGCCTAAGCCAGGCAGCGCAACGGTGCTTTTTTTTTTTTTTTTTAAATACCCACTGTCCCTATGTGAAGCACAAGCACACAGACGTCCGTACGTTGTTATCCGACCTTTTCATTCAGGGACTGCCCTGGATTACTGGCACACGCCATAGTCACATTATGTTTATTATGGCATTATGTTTTTGAATATTATGAATATTTACGATTAATTGATAAATTATTGTTAATTTTCCCACTGATGATCCAAAAGATTTCTTCAAATGCCCATCCTTAATCCAGGTGCTATAAACATAGTCTAAGATGGCCTGTTCAATCTTAGAAGCCAGAGGTGTAGCCTTTTATTCAATTTATTTATGATTTTCAGGTTCCAGAAAAAAACACAGACAACCTTATTAATACCTTTTCTGTACTCCACAGGTGTTAGTAAAGACAGAGTCTCCAGAGTGGTGAAATACTTCAGTCAACATGGTGAAGCCAGACCAGAGTGCAGGGGTGGAACCAGAAATGTTGATGAGAAGATGGAGAACAGGCAGGCAGTAGTTCAGCATGTGTCCTCATTCATGTGCAAGGCCAGCCACTATGCTCGTCGTGGTGCACCTGGACGGAAGTATCTCCCAAGTGACATGTCAGTAACCAAAATGCACCGGCTGTTCCAGGAGCAGAACCACAGGGACATCAGCTACTCCCTGTATTACAATGTTTTCTGCACCTCATTCAACTTGGGATTTGGGCATCCAGCAAAGGACTGCTGTGCCACCTGTATGAGCTCGAGACTCCGTATGAAAGATCCTCACCTTACTGAGGAAGAGAGGAAGGCAGAGATCGTGTCTGTCATGCTCCACCGACGCAGAGCCCGGGTGTTCTACACATTGCTAAATGCAGTGAAGGACACAGTTACTGTCTGCTTTGACATGATGCAGAACCTCTCTCTGCCCAAGTCTCCCATTGGCCAGACCTACTACTCTAGGCAGCTTTACATGTATGTGTTTGGTGTTGTGGTCCACCATGGAGAGAGGAGTCTGCAGGCACTGAGTGACCGTCATCTCTACGTGTGGCTTGAAAATCAAAATAGAAAAGACAGCAACATGATTGCCTCTGCCCTGGACCACTGCCTGAGAACCAGTCTAGCCGAAGATGTCCAACAGGCTGGCCATTTGAGGCTCTTCAGCGATTCCTGCTATGGACAGAACAAGAACAGTACAATGGTGGGAACGCTGTCCAGCCTACGAAGCACTATCTTTAAAGATGTGAAAATGGAGTGCTTCTTCCCTGTCCGTGGCCATAGTTTTCTCCCTGTTGACAGAGTTTTTGGAAGAATTGAGCAGGATATTCGTAAGCAGGACACCATCCTCCTGCCAGACGAATACACCAACATCCTGACGAAGCATGGCTCTGTGTATGTGTACGGGAAGGACTGGGAGAGCTTTGACCACAAAGCTGCAGCCAAGGCTCTCATGCAGTCCACGCGGTCTTACAAGATCAGCGACGCCCGGGTGCTGGAGATCGATGGCAAAGGGTTGGGGGTGAGAACCACCTTCAGCGGTCCCACCTACCAGCACACTCTCCTGAAGAGAGGCAACAACTGGGGCCAGTATAAAGCAGATCCCCTGCCCATGATGACCACAGTGAAGGCTGTGAAGTAGAAGGACATCATCAGCCTGCTTAAAGCCATTGGTGCCCCAGCAAATGTTGAGGCCTTCTACAATCACGCTTTGGCTGTGACCAGTGATGTCCACAGTGGGGAAGAGTAGACTAAAAGGCACACACTGGCATCTGAAGCCCATGTGACACTCAAGAAATTACACCCTCACACACACACACAAACAAAACATTGATTCACTAGCTTTTTTTAATGGTATTACAGTAGTAGAATATAGCCTAAGGTGGATATATATAGCGTTTTGCAAAAAAAAGTTATGTTATGTTATGTTATGTTGTGTATGTTCTGGCCAAAACTAACTCAGAATCTTATTATTATTAATCAATCTTTGTATATACTATTCCATATATTTATGATGTATTGTTTTTTTAACCAATTTAAGATGTTTGACAATGTTAAGATAAATATGTTGCATTTTGGCATGGTTTTTGACTTATTTATGAACTATTTATGGACATAAAATTAAATAAAAAATATCCTGGATTTGAAAAATATTGTGTCCCTGGCCTTCACTGAGCTCAAGTAATAGTTTAATGTACAAAATTGTGAATGAACTTGACTGTTGATGTCTTAAATAATAATGTCAAATAACCAACATTTCTCAAAATGGATATATCTCGTTTTGCAACGAAACTCTTCAAATATACTAATCAGTTTGTTGATGTGCTGCTACTGATCCACAAGATTACTCGCTCGCTCAGTTCCTGATTATGTGCCTGTTAAATTCTTATTGTAAACTCATTTGAACTGTGAGATGTCAACGGAGAACAGAAGCTGGAATGTGAACACAGAGGAAGGGGCAGACTGGATGTGTGAGATCCCGAAAACATGGCGATGTCAGGTAACAAAACATTTTTCAGTCAAACCATCATAAAGTTATGATTTGTGCCCACAATTAATTAATGTGAGTGAGAGGAAATTAAAGGGAGAGGCTAATCGCGATTAGCATATTAGCGCGCTGGCGATATTAGCACGTATTTCAATGTAAATTAGTGTTTGAAGTTGGTGTGTGTTTGTGTGTATTAATGTTTAGTTTAAAACTTAAACTCATGAGAAGTAAAGGAGCACTGGAATAAGTGAAGTGAGTGATTAAACTGTAATTTACACTCGAAAACACTGGAATATATAGGAGAGTTTAAGTGTTGTATGAGTGTTATGTTTTTGTAGATGACCGTTTCTGAGTATATTTTTTACTTCACCTCTTCAAATACTGATAACTTCTAATGATAAGATATTGGTTCACATTTTTAGATCAAGCACAAGTTTTTCAGGAAAAACAGGCACCCAATACAGAGACTACAGTAAAATGTTAGTCAGTTTTAACCACTGTTTCCAGACCTGAACTATGATTATAATCATTATAAGTACATTTGTAAGTAGGGCTGTCACGATTATGAAATTTGGCTGACGATTAATTGTCTAAGAAATAATTGCGATTATGTCAATTAATTGTCTGGTTTAGGGCATTGACGATTATGACGATTATGGCGATTTATTGTCTGTTTTATGGCTTTGACACATTTTTAATGCACTTTGTTCAATAAATTGTTAAAAAGGATTGTGATTAGGGACAAAATAACATTGAAACGTTTCTGAAAACCAGAGTTACCTTCAGAAACACATTCATATAAACCCCCACACCAATATTTAGATTTTTCTTCTTATATTTCGAGAATCATGAACAATGAATTTGCTGTACCCCTACAGTATTTTTTGCTATTGCGTCTATTCTGTCCTCTCTGCGACCGTTCTGGCCACATACACACTGCAGCTAAATTCAGTTGTCAGTTCACCTTTTACTCCTTAAAAGCGTTCTGTACACACATAATTCAGTGAAATACGGGAGTGACAACCGCATTCGACAACCGTATTACCTTTCGAAAAATACAGGTAACGTTAGTGACTGACAACCGCCTTTACAGAAATAGAGCCGGGCTTCGGGCCAGCGCAGCTCGAAAATATCCGCGTTCAAGCGCACACAATAGGCTGAAACTTGCCACAAAGCACCGGCAAAAGTAATTACAACTGAATGTGTCGGGAGGAAATAGTAAGGAGATATATAATTATTTATTAATAAACTAGTGTATTCTGAGTCAATGTCGCAAAGATCCTAATTCCTAATCTCCTCTTTGGACGCGCCTTTAGAAAGAAATGCATCTTTGTGGATTACATAATGAGTTTTTGTTTTCGATTTGTTTTATTTCATTAAGCAATAATTTACAGCTTTCTATTTATATATATTTATCATGTCTGTGAGGCATGTATTCGCTGAGTTTCGGTTCATTTTTGTGAAGCGCTCCTGGGGTGCGTTTCCCAAAAGCATTGTTAACCAACTATGGTCGCAAGTTCCGTCGTTACCAACATAGTTCAACGGTGTTTCCCGAAACCATAGTTCAAACGAACATTCGCAGACAGTGTCACAAACTTACGTGGTTGAAACTACAGCTCTCGACCTGTGGTTAGAAGCAGTTCCTTGTTCGTAAGACATATGGGCTCAATAAATTATGCTCTTGGGCACAATAAGCAAGCTAACATGCAGTACAATCTATATCTTTCACTCGATCTAAATATAAATGCATTTTAATCTATGTATTTTTAAGCTTCCTCTGCAAGCAACGTTTTTGAATAGTGCGCATGCGCTTAAATGCCTACGGGAACCCCGGAGTATGACGTAAGAGGGAACCCGCCATGGATGAAACATCAAATAAAGCGAAATTACATGGAACAAAAAATAGTAAATTAGTCATCAGGTGCCATATTTAATATAGCTGCATTTTAGAGATCTCTAATAAGTTAAATAGCATAAATTATTACTCGGTGACGTCATTAACAACGGCCCTACATTGTTGAACTAATGTGGTTCAAGCGACGGAGATGCGACCGTGTTCGGGAAACAGTCGTGACTAGCTAGTTCGTTTCCACATCGATGCATCGTACTATGGAGGTTAATCAGCGAGTGCGATGTCTGTGAAGCAGCATGAACAAACATAAACAAAATACAATGCCTCCGTGCGCAATAATCGCGGTTGTCTGAATTGACCGCGATTAGATGAAATAACCGCGATCAGACGGTTATTTAATAATCGCGACAGGCCTATTTGTAAGACATTTCCTCCACTGGTGATAGAAAATATGAGTAACTTTTTTCCCTGTTGTCTTTCTTTTTCTGAGGTGGCACAAAGAAAGGGAAATAGACTTGTCACCATCATCAGTCCTTTATTTCATTCACTGGAGAACATCACAGCCTTCAGATGTGTCATATCAGGATAAATGCAACTGCAGGTAAAATTATATTATGGTAGATTTAATTGTGGTGTACAAATTGGCTTTTTTAAGATACAGTTGTATTTACCTTGCTGTGATATCTATGGGAAGAGTCCCTGTGAATCCTCTTTGTCTTTCTTTTGGGGATTCACATTTTTCCGATGGTATTGTTATGCATTAGGTTCATGTTTCGATCATAACTAACAGTTTCAAAGCTGACAGTTTGTTTATGTTGCCTAAATGGCTTATAATGGCAAATTTCAGTACAATTTAAATATGTTTTGTTTAAGAATGTTTAAAGGAATGGTAAAAAAAAAAGAAATTATTCTTTTTAAGGACTCGTCTGGCCCACCCCACTACAGATTCACCAAGGATCCAGCTGATCACTGCCAATTTGGAGGAGGATTGTCCTTTATCTGCTACACTCTCACATCTGATATGGATTCACTGACTTTTTGTGATATGTGAGATGTTTTGATTTTACTAAATGTAGTGATTTTGCTTAATTTGATTCTACATAATTTTCTTAAAGGGAACGTTCACCCCAAAATGAAAGTTCTGGCATCATTTACCCTTCATCACTCTTATGTTTTTCCAAACCTGTATGAATTTCTTTCTTCTGTTGAAGACAAAAAGATTTTTTGAAGAATGTTGATAACCAAACAGTTCATAGTAGCCACTAACTTCCATAGTAGGAAAAAAAAAATATTGTGGAAATCATTGGGGCGTGTCAACTGTCTAGTTACCAACGTTTGGAACAACATAAGGGTGAATAAATGATGACAGAATTTTCATTTTTGAGTGAACTATACCTTTAATACAATGTATAGTTATGATTCTGAATTAAAAGTGTAATGTTTCTCTTCAAATATTATCATAAATAGATGGAGACACATATATTATCAGAAATTAGAGCTGCACGATTAATCATTTAAAGATCATAATCTCGATCCAAACCCCACTTAATCTTATTCGTAAATGACTAACACCGTGTCTAAAACAGAGGTGACAGTTGTCATGGCGTGACAGCTAAAGTCTGTCTACACTAGATGTGACCAAGCGACCATTGAAAATCATTTAAAGGGGTCATCGGATGCAAAACTCATTTTTACAAGTTTGAACATAAATGTGTGTTGACAGTGTGTGTACACAACCACCCTATAATGATATAAATTCACCCAGTGGTATTTTTTTAATCTTAATATGGGAAAAATCCAATGTAATCAAAGTAATATGCCTTTTTTCAAATAAGGTCATTGTCAGCGTCTTGTCGGTGTGATGTCGCACCGACCAAGGCCGCTCCCACGATAGTTGATTGACATGACAGTCTTATCTTAAACCCACCCTAACTGAGCCGAGTGAGCGCTGAGAACAGTCCGACCACCATTATTGTTTCGACTCCAGTGCAGGGGAAGACAAGACTATCTCCGATTGAGCGATTGAGGTGTTCTGTTGTTGGATGCAGTAATGCACGTAGTAGCACTCATCATTTACTCCCGACATCTGAGCTGCTGAAGATGCAGAGGATTAACGTTACTTGTTTTTGAAGGAAATGCACCCGGCAGCCTACATAAATGCGTCTATGTTCTCGCGAATCATTTGTAATCTAGTTTCACCTACAGCAGAAGTGAGTATATGGGTGTTTTTTATGCATCTTTGCAATTCGCCTTTTCTTAATAATGTGCTAGTTAGCAAGTTTTGCGGTTAAATGCGGCTAAAGTAAACATTACTGGTCATCACCCCACAGAAGATAGAGGCGGAATGGCAGAGCTCATTAGCGTTTAAAGGAACATGCAACAGAATGGCTCACTCTAAAAAGGGCTGATTTTGACATGGTAAAATGGGTGGGGTTTTTTTTACACTACCACTGAGAAATTTTAACCAAAGTATGTTACAGACTTCTCATTAAGACCCTAAATAATCATATAAACTTGTGGAAAATGGGCACCCGATGACCCCTTTAAACTTTGTCAGTACGTCATAAATAAAAGTTTGCCAGTGGGGATTTGTAGTGTCGTGCCACGCGGCACCGCGCCGCATCCAGTGTAGACAGTACACTAGGTGCATTTCCATCACAGATTTGCACAAAACTTTTGCAATGTTGTCGATAAAACAATGTTGTGAAATTACGGCAGTTTCATTAACCAATGTTATGAGACTAAAACGTAATTTTTTCGTCTCACGATAAGTCATGGCGATGGATGTTGATAGGTTTATGTATGTCGCAGCCAACGCACTAGCCATTAATTTTAATCGTAGGAGACGTAGGCAGCTATCTTAACAGATGCAGCACAACACAACACAAGCTTTGACTAGTGTAACCATCCATTTGTTTTAAAAAGCAAACTTAACATCTTATCTTTTTCGAATCCTGATTACGAGACAATGAGCCACAAAGCTTCGTGTTGTGCTGCTTATACTAACCAAGCAATAAAAACACCCTTTCTCATGCTTAAAACAAGGTGTCTGCAAATCAGAGTCTGAAACAGTCACTTGGACAACGTTGTCTTACACCACTTCACAGTTGATAAGTAGAAAGAGAATTTTTGATCGACATTGCAGTCATTTATTATGTTCTTTAATATAATATTACAACAACATCAGCTCATTTTGTGCATCATATGTCATTTCTACTTCATTACACATGTGCAAAACTTCTCTAGTTCAGTTATCAATTTGATCAAGTGTTTACATGTCCTATGTAATGGATTAGAAAAGGTTTGTCCTACCTTTCTAAAGTAATTGAAATCGTAATCGGTTTGAGCATTTTTATTTCGATTGAGTTGGTTACATGGAGCTTTTTTGCAATACAGTGCTTCATGTCAATGTACCTACTGATCCAGAAAGAGAGGGCAGTTGTCATGTGTAGGAATAAAACAGTGTCACACTTTTTCAACAGCACTTATCGTTTTTTCTGTTAGAATTATTTAAATGATCGAATAAGTACTGGGATAAAAGTTTAGTTTGGATATAATCACTGATGTCTACAGTAGCTATCAAAATAGAGCAAATCATTTGAAACAAAGTTGACAGTTCAGTGACGTTACACCAGTAGGTGCTGACAAGTGACTGTTAAACACATGTATTTGTCATTGAATCATTCAAGAGATTCATTAAAAAACACAGATTCATCCAGTAATGAAACAACATATATTCATGAGTCATTTAATCATTAATTCAAACAATTTTTTTTAAGTCATTCAAGATTAAACATTTTAAATAGACTGCAGTCATAGTATTTCTAGTACAGAACTTCTAGTAAATTACACTTTATTTTTAGTTTGATGTTCAGAATCTTGATATCTGTTTGAAACAAAAAATTGGGATTCTCTATATATCCAGAATCATGCAGCTCTAATTTAAGCTATTAAAACTGAGACTCTTAAAGGAATAGTTGACAAAAACAAAAAATCTGTAGTCATTTACTTGCCCTTGAGTTGCTCCAAGTAAAAGTTATTATTTTGTAGTATTTAAACATGTGTAAGTAACATAATATTTCACCTTTACTAAACACATTGTAGAAAAGTTATTGGAATAGCCTGTAAACAAGCACCTTTGCTTTTACTCTGTTGTTTTCCTTACTGTAGTGGAGGGCAGCATCTTCATACCTCATCTTCCTGAAAAATGTAAAAATGTCCTATTTTTAAATATGTTTGTATATATATTTATTTTGCAGAGGCTGTTAAGAAGACTGCACTGATGTCAAAGATCAACCAGCAAGAATCTGAGAGGGAACTCTCAAAATGGTTTACTGGGACCAGAGACAGAGGAGGACTGAGGGTCTAGAATGCACAAATGTCTGTCTGCAGTGTAAGCAGTACTGAAAAATGTGTAGTTGCTGCTGCTGTTTCTTACTGTCTCCGTTTTCTATGTGCAAATGTTCAAAGCTTTCAGTAAACACTGGTTCAAAATGTTTGTTAACTTTAACAATTACATGATTTTAACAATTAGGTATCAAAATATAGCATATGATGGGTAGTTTCAATAAAATTGAAATTTGAAAAGATTTCAATCTCACTGTGTACTGCTGTATGCTAATGGTTTAAAACTTTAAAACTTTTTTTTTTTAATCCCACTTGCATGCCATACTTTATCCCATGTAGTTCCCACATAGAGTTTGAAGATGGGACCTAGGTAGGTTTTGTGTATGTTTCATAGTTGGGCCCCACCTTAAACCCAGTGAAATCCTAAATAAAACACACATTGGTAAATTGCATGGGGCCAACATGGAACCCGTGGACAAACCCATGTAAAACCCATATATTAAATGGAACCCAGATGGGTTTTGCATATGTTCCCTAGATGGGCCCCACCTAAAGCCCAGTGAAATCCTACATAAAACCCACATTGGATAAGTTGCATGGGGCCAACATGGAACCCATGGACAAACCCATGTAAAACCCATATTTAGATAGAACCCAGATGGGTTTTGCATATGATCCCTAGATGGGCCCCACCTAAAGCCCAGGTAAATCCTGCATAAAACCCACATGGGTATGTTGCATGGGGCCAACATGGAACCCGTGGACAAACCCACTTAAAACCCATATTTCAGCCCATGTAGTAAAGATGGGGCCAAGATGGGTCTTTCGCATGTTGCCCAGTTGGGGCCCACCTTTTGGCAAGTGTAATCCCACATGAAACCCATGTGGGCAATTGGCGTGGGGCCATTATGGAACCCATGGACAATCCCATACAGAGCCCATTTTTCAGCCCATTTCAAACCCACATGGGCCCCACATGTAAATGTTAGCTGGGTTAAAGCTGGGACCGAGATGGGTCTTGCACATGTTTCCCAGTTGGGTCCCACCAAGTGGCAAGTGCAATCCCATATGGAATCCATGTGGGCAGTTGGCATGGGGCCATTATGGAACCCACGGACAATCCCATATAGAGCCCATTTTTCAGCCCATGTCAAACCCACATGGGCCCCACAATCAAATGTTAGCTGGGTTAAAGCTGGGACCAAGATGGGTCTTGTGCATGTTGCCCAGTTGGGTCCCACTTTGTGACAAGTTCAATCCTATATGAAATCCACGTGGGCAGTTAACATGGGGCCATTACGGAACCCGCGGACAATCCTATATGGGGCCCATTTTTCAGCCCAGTTCATACCCATATGGGCCCCACATACAAATGTTGGCTGGGTCAAACTAAGAGAAACAACAGAATTGCATTTTTAACTAAAGGAAGTTTCAGGAGTGAGCCAGTCATCTGCATGGTTTGATATTTAAATAACCACAATTACTCTGTATATGGCATAACATCTTTGGATTATTAACCTATTACAATCTGCAGAGGTCGCCCCATTTCCCAGATGGTCGAGTTCTGTGTCAGCCTGTACAGAGTGTCCTGGCAATATGTTCATTTAATTTTCACACAGACATTTATGTAATACACACACACACACACACACACACACACACTTTTGCTCACAAATAGATGGTGAGCGGCAATGAGGCTTGAAAAGACTAAGCAGTGGTTTATTTGCAATTATCATGAAAATGCCTACTCAAGGACCTGAATTTGCAATATTGCAAATGAAAGCCAGAAAAGTGTGCACAAGGTGAACTATTTGTCACTTGTGAATTTAAATTAAGTTGTTATTTAACCCCAGAAGGAAAGAGAAACGATAGAAAGAGAGGTTTAAAGTAAGAGGAAGGGGGAATGAGAGGGGTCATGGTGGAGTGAGTGGGATAAGTCTTCGAGAGATTGATTCGTCAACTCATTGGCTTTCCCGCCCTCATCACTGTCAGCTTTACTACTTTGATCTCTCTGCCAAAACTCATTTCACACCTCTAAAGTCACATCTCTGCCACTCTATATGTCTATATGAGAAAGAAAAAGAAAGAAAGACTCAGAGTAATTGTGTCTCTTTACTCCCGACCTCTGACACCTCTACATTAGAACTTGCCCGTACCATCACCCCGTCTTTTGATCTATCCTGCTGCAGTAGTCCAGGTTAACTCTTCTGGCTGGGACACAAGTGTCTGCCGTTGATCCTGGATTAGCTTCAAGTCTGCTTCAGCTCTGTATTAGTGCTCTGAAAGAGATAATGTTTTGAAGATGATGTAAGATGAAGGATTCATAAAAAAATGACTGAGTCACTGCTGAGTTCAGATGCAATCTGAATGCAATTCAGAGATTCACATGTCCATATTTGGAAGTTCTTATTTTCTTGCCCTAGGTTAGATAAGAACAATACATGGGCAAAAAGGGCAAAGCTGAATATTTACAGTCTAGTTATATTTTATATTTGCTTAGGCCAAGAAGCTCCACAATTACCATGATTTTGACAAGAAAGACAGGTTCCTGTCTGGTTTTTGGTTCATACCAGTGTGTCATACTTATTGTCTTTGAAGGCATAGTTCACCCAAAAATGAAAAATTTGTCATTAATTACTCACCCTCGTGTCGTTCCGAACCCGTAAGACCTTTCATCTTCAGAACACAAATTAAGATGTTTTTGATGGATTTCAAGAGCTTTCTGACCCTAGATAAACAGCAACGCAACTGACACATTCAAGGCCCAGAAAGGTACTATGATAGTAGTAGGATATCGGTAAAATAGTCCATGTGGCATCAGTGGTTCAATGACACATACATGTGGTGCTGCTGACACAGAAGCCAGCATTTTGATGTAGAAGCTGGTTGCGCAGTTAGGGTAGGTCGAAAAACTCGCCTTACATTGCTGTTTTACCTCTTTTTGTAAAGGCTGTTTGATCCACTTTGCACATAGAAACTCTGGGTCAGTACTTCTGCAGTGATGTAGGACGAGTTTGAAGTTGGAGGAGAAAATGAGATGTGAGTTTTTCGACATGCCCTAACTGTCTTGAACCAGAATACACAGAGTACATGCAGAGCTCGACAAGAGGAGCATTTGAGGTTAAAAAGTATATAAATTGTTAAAATAACCGATTGTTATGCAACAATAAGACCCTTCTTCCTTGGCTTCCTCAGTTTAGAGCCCTTTGAAGCTGCATTTAAACTGCATTTTGGAAGTTCAAACTCAGGGGCACCACAGAAGTCCACTATATGGAGAGAAATCCTGAAATGTTTTCCTCAAAAAACGTAATTTCTTTACGACTGAAGAAAAAAAGACATGAACATCTTGGATGACAAGGGGGTGAGTAAATTATCTGTAAATTTTTGTTCTGGAAGTGAACTTGTCCTTGTTAACAGTTTGGTAAGATGGAACGCTAAATAATTTAGTTGACTGGTTTTTAGATTAGTCAGTCTTCTTCCAATCTATTCTTAACATAAAAAAAAGTTGCCATTAACTTATTTTTAATTCATGTCTATTTAAATATGTAGCTTTCACAATAGTGAAAGAGCTACTGGTGTACAACAGATCCTTGAGAAACATAAAAGTTGTGATTTTTTTTTTTTTTTTTCATCTAAATACATGCAATGCAACTGTGGAATCATGAACAATTAAACCAACAAGTATTAATAAAGATATGCTGGATGCTTTCATAGTACAAATGCACTGTAGAAATACAGGATGATATAGTTAGTTTACAGCAGGGGTGCTCAATCCTGGTCCTGGAGATCTACTTTCCTGCAGAGTTCAGCTCCAACCCTGACCAAACAAACCTGAACCAGCTAATTAGGGTCTGAAGGAGCACTTGATAATTACAGACAGGTGTGTTTGATTAGGGTTGGAACTAAACTCTGCAGGAAGGTTGATCTCCAGGAACAGGGTTGGGCACCCCTGGTTTACAGGAATGTTTGTGTTTTCCAATAGGCTGTTTTTAAGGTTGTAAGTTGTTTAAAAGATTGCCAAAGAGGCACAGAACATTAAAGTTTTATTACAGTAATTTAAAAAAAGTCTCAACCTAGTGTACCCTGTTCTCCTAATATACAGTAAAGCATACCCTGGACTAGATAAGAGCTATAAAGGGACATAAGACTAGCCATTATAACTTGTATATTTGCTTAGAAGAATGATATGCTATTTCCTAAAATTTAGAGGTAGTTAATGATTAGGGATAGGACTACAGTTAATCATTTTTTGACAGAAATATTGCCCATGAAGCGAAAGTGAATGATGATCCAGGAATAAGGTCATAAAGGTAAAATAATGGTAACCTGGCATCTTCTCTGTATGTTAGTTTTCAGGAAGTCTGACACTGCTCCACTGCTCTGGGAAGTGAAGTGATGACAATGATCCACACAGTTGTCTTTGGAACACACCATATAGAAATAAAATCCACAGACTTCTCTATAATGAAGTGTAAGCTTGAAGGGACTTCCTCTGCCAGATTCAAAGACAAATCTCTGCAATACCAGCTGTGTCTGGGCGCAGAAGCATCATGGGCAATAGAGCTCCCTTTTGCGAAGTCCTATCTTCCTTACCTGCCTGCTGGGAAATTCCTTCTATCTGCACCTCCCTCTTCGCATTCTGGAACTCATGGTCTTAGACAGGTAGTCAATACTATGGCTCAACAACCCAGTTCATATTGACTTTGTTTTCAGGAAGACTCCATAAAGAGCCACCTGGGAATTTCTGTCACTTTGAGTTCCCTCCTGAGGTATCCCAGTCGTCTCTGTTTAAATGAGCCTCCACCCACTGAATTTCAACACTTATCCCAGGAGTTACACACCAGGATTGGAGAGTATGTGTGTGTATATTGGTGTGATGAATTCTGGCCCCAAATTCCACCTGGAGTGACAATCCTTTTATTATAACTATTATTGGAACAAATAGCAAAAAAAGTGTTGTAGTCACAGAGAATAAATTTACAAACTTTTCTTTTGACAGTTTGTTTCTTAGCTACCTTTATCCCCACATGGTTCCCTTTTCCTATATTATACAACTCTCAGTGTTAATTTGGTTCATTGTTCATTTGTTCACCGATACTGTCAAAGGATCTTTATTTATTTAGTTATTTTTTTAATGTGGAAGAAAATTTGTATTATTTTTGAGAAATATGACATGTAATAAAGTCTACATGTCAATACCCTCTGTCCCTTCTGACATAAACACTTTTTTTTTTGACAATTGCTTTGATGTGCCCTGTGCCAACTCCTTATTTCAACAGAAACTGTGTGTATTATCAGAAAGCAATGCATATTATCAGCTATTAGTTTTGTTAGCTGCTAGTAATGTGGTTGCGGCTTGTACACTGTAAAAAAAAAAAAATCATAACATTTACGTTGTGGTTGCCGGAATTTTACCGTGAAAAAATTTGGTAGCAACGTTTTGCATTTTTCACTTAAATTTACAGGTAAGTACCATAATTTCATTAACTGATATAATGGTAATGTACCAACCTACTGAAGTACTGAAATCTGTTTTGTACCTTTGTAATACAATAATAACCATCAAAAGCGGGTGGTGATGAGAAAGTCACATGATGAATCAAAGCCCATCACAAGCAGCTTTTAAATATTAACATGTATAGAAGGTGCACAGTCTCATTCACACAAACACTAAACACCATCATGGTAACACACATGAAACTGAAATAATGCAATAAACAATTAATTTAACAACATTAGATGTAACATACAAAACTAATGTACAAAATTGCTAAGAAAAAAACTAAGAAGAAAGAGTTATTTCAAGAAAAAAAACAAAAAAAAAACATCAAATTTAAAAACCAAAAAAAAAAAACAGGGAATTCTGGGAATGTCAATTTACGGTTATTCACTGTAAATTTTACGCTCTTTTACCGCTAAGTATTTAACTGTTTTTTACTGTAGCATTTTTACAGTTACTGTAGTTTACTGTAGTCATTTTTTACAGTGTATTCCAATTTGCTTTGTTAAGAAATCATATGCAGGTATATGAATAAAAATTCTAAATTTGTAGTGACTACTCAGCCTCATCAAATTCGCCATTAAAGATGCATGTTTGTTTTATATTCCCTGAAGATAGCTTCATTTAATTAATATGAGCATCTCTGGATTTCATGACATGATCTTAAAATCAAACACATGAAACTCCCAGGTGTCTGGGTATGATGACTTATGTGGGGTTTTGTATGAATAACCAATAAGAAATATTTCAACATGAAAACCTTCTGTTTGAGTCTGATAAGAGACCACAATCCTTCAGGGAATAATGGACTCAGAAGCATGTTCTTTTATTTGTTGACACCTGAGGTTTTCTTTTATATCAGTATGGGTCTCTTCCAAATACAAATATATACTGAGCTGATGGGCAACAAGCCAAACCAAGACCAGCTGGGCAAAAGGCCAAAGAGAAATGCCAGGAATCATCACGGTCTTACTCATACAAGCAAAAGCATTGCTCAAACTAAGTTATTTTCTTTGGTAACCAGTACTCACATGTATCACAAATGGAAAAGCTGATCATTTAATGTGGCTTATTTTCATACATTCTGCAAAGTCTTCCCTTTATTTGAAGGATTTACATTTTCAATTATGATAACCAAATGAGTTTGTGGGTTATGAGGAAACTGTACGTCAAATTATGCCATTCTGAAATTTTATCTGGATAGATAAATTTGCTTCATATCAATATTTTACCAAGTCTGGAGACCCTATGCAATTTTAGGGAAACATTCTGAAAAGCTTGCCTTTGAGAACAAGTCATAAACTGTTAATTTAACAGACCTACAAGATACCTTCCACTTGCTAGGCCACATTTTAAAATAAAGACCAAACTAGTCATGAAAGTAAAACGACTAGCAATATTACATTAATAAATGTTGACCTCAAGACAGATTTCTGTGAGAGGGATCTATAGCTCTACATGTTTCTGTTATAACTAAATTATTTAATTATAGTGGGGATTTTGTCAAACACAACATTTGATGATCTTCAGAGAGATGTTCAGTTTAAAATATTTAACTATATGATATGCTACATTAATATTATTTCTGTATTTCTGAATTTTGGAATATTAAAGGAAGTTCAACCGTCCACAGGTGCTGCTTCTGCAGTTTTACTCTGTAGCCATACAGTCTGTCTTCTGCACATTTATGACTCTCTGGTTTGAATCGGCTATCAAATCAGACCTCAGAAGACTACAGCAGATATTCCAGACTGCTGAAAGTATCATCAGCAGTCCCTTTGTCAATCTTCAAGAACTGTACCCATCCAGAGTGAAGAAAGGGGTTTAAAAAATTACTCTGGTCCTCTCACATCCAGGCCACTTCCTCTCTGAAAGTTTGCCTTCTGGTTTGTGTAACCAGACCAGCCAAAAACATGAAAAGTTTATTTCCTCAGGCCATCTACCTCATGAACAGTTAAATGCTTCCACGGTGCAATAAAAACATGTGGAATACTCTACAGTTGTCACGGATTGGCCAGGCTCTTCCAACACACACACCCAGCGATCTCAATCACCAGAGTTCTAACTCACAGCACCTGCACCTAATCATCAGTCAGCATACTTAAGCACACACCACACTTCAGTCTCTGTCTGGGCTCGTTGACACGAAGTGGACTCATTGTGCCTGTCGTCAAGAAGTCACAATCTTTACTTACCTACGAATACTTACCTGTTTCTCTTGTGTTCCAGTCCTGTCGTCCTTGTCTCTCCAGTCAACTCAGCGGTGTGTGTGTGTGTGTGTGTGTGTGTTCGTCAACCATCAGATCCTGTCCAGTCATCCTGCAACAAAAGAGTTTATATCATCATCTCATCATCATTCAAGTCAAAGTCAAGTCCTACCAGATCTACTCACCTCTGCCGAAACCTCATCTGCTTCACGTTTGCTCTGCTGTTGTAAATAAACATCCCTTTACTCTACTAACCTGTCTTGCCCGTTTGTGTCCATAACAACAGTATACTTTTTATTTATTTAGCATAACATACATATTATTCACATTCCCTTGCATAATTTTTATACAGCATATCTGTACTAGTATTATGTCTTGTCATTGTCATTCTGTCTGCACTGGAAATGTATGTAACCAAGACAAATTCCTTGTCTGTGTAAGCATACTTGACAATAGAGCTCATTATGATTAAGATTCTATAAAACTATTTGCTGTTGTTGTTTTTTTTACCTTCGTATTGTGTATATAATAAACAATACATTAAGTCGGTTTTGCAGTCCATGATCTATTTTGCCCAGCCAAGTGACTCCAGACACAAATGCTATCAATAATGACCAAAGTCTAGGATACAATGCACATTGATTTGCAGTGTCCATCTTGGCTTTTGCGTACAGTACAACCCCACTGGGGTCTTATTGTACAGTCTGACAAGCAAATGGGCTTCGTTGTCACTGTGTCATTCCAAGGGATCAGTGTTGGCATGGTGCAGTTTACCACTGCAAATCTGGAAGACAATTGCATTTTCTCTCTCCTTCTCTCTGACAGTCATTCAAAAGTGTTGTGTTATTTTATTATAGAACATTTTATCAAAATTATTAATGGAAATTGTTTTAGCTAAAGTAAGTATTTCTTTAGTAAAGCTGGAACAACTGAGTGCCCAGGAGCAAAGATGACATATTTTGAATTGCATTCATCCAGAGGGTCCTGTGTCAGCCAAGCAACTGTCATTAAGATGAATGGAAATGCTAACAGATAGCTTTCTCTTGACTTAAGAGATCAGAGTCATCCATCGCTGAAACAAATCTCGGTTTGTTCACAAACAAAATGCTCCAGTTTCTTCAGTCCATTTACAGTCAAGATGCTTCATTCGTCCAGTTTTTTCACAAATTATACGTCTTGCTCAGAGCCACTCCACTCACTCATTTATTCATTCAGACTCACATCACCAACTCGCTCTGTGCAAGGGCATATTTGTTCAATGATACGCTCTGTCACAGCCCACACTATAAGTCTATTTGCTTAGTCTCTGATGTGTTCGCACTACAATCTTTGCTACACACAAGTCAGTGCATGGAGGTGAACAAGAATAACTTGTTCACTTAAAACATTAGGCTAAAACAATTAAAACAACACTAATTGATATTCAAACCGTGCAATGTGGTGTTGTGACACAGTGATTGATTCCCTATCTGTTAAAGGCCCTGTTCATTTAGATCTGTCTGTTCCAATCCCACTACAGCTTCCAGATGTGTTAATTGTTTCTCATTTGTGTGTAATGGATGGCATGCTTTCTAAAAGTGGGCACCACGCCTGGACTATGCTACAGGAAATTGTGTCACAAATGAACGCAAGTCCAGGCGTGGAAAATTTGCAGTCATAGGCACACTTGGGACTTTAAATTGGGATTTCATAGAATTACAGACAAATAGTCGAGCCTTGAATCATGTTTAAATACATTTAATCACATTTAATTGTAAGTTCCTGGGATTTATCATGGGAATGTGTGAATTAGAGAGTGGTTAAATATCTGTAGATATTTGTAGTGTTAGTGTATATGAAGTTTGTATTTGCTGAAATGCTTCAGCAGACACAATCTGACAACAAGATTGAATTACACGTTGAAAAGATTGCCGCCAGCATGTTCGTTCCCAAACTTCATATTTTCATACAGTGTGTCTTTCAAGGTTTCTTTGTTTAGCGCAACAGTATGCCTCCCTTGCAACACAACAGGAGGCCTATAACACATCGTTGTTGTTTTTATGACAGCTTTTTCAATAGACACTTTTATTCTTGACTGCTTTCTTGCTCAGTTGTTCTTGTGTGAGGTATGTGCCTTCTGTTTATTGTATTGCATTGTAACTTTTAAAAGCTGTGCCTTGGAATAACTTCTAGAAGTAAGAAAGCCCAAGAGAGGGACGTCAATGAGGCGAATGCATCATTGTAGTCACAGAAGTGTGACACAATAGCCTTACTTTCAAGAAAACTAGTCAACAATATTCTAAGACAATTTTGACCACAAATGTATTCATGTCCCTGTTGAAAAAAAACAGCATATGCTGTTAGGTAGGTTTTGATGCTGGGATGCTGGTTTTAGCTGGTCCTTAGCTGGTTTATGCTGGTCCTTTGCTGGTTTATGCTGGCTCTTTGCTGGTCCCTAGCTGGTTTAAGCTGGTCCTGGACCACCACATGACAAGCTAAGGACCAGCATAAACCAGCTAAGGACCAGCATAAACCAGCAAAGGACCAGCATAAACCAGCATCCCAGCATCAAAACCTACCTAACCAGCATATGCTGTTTTTTTCAACAGGGGTCTTCAACCCAGCATTCAAATAAGTAAATAAAAATCCAGTTAGTCAATCCAATTAGTATGTATTGCAGTGCAACATATTAATATTTATACTACATTCATTAACAAGCTAAATGGGTTTAGCATACAGTATTACTAAGTTACTAATTACTTGGTTAAGATTTGTACATTTTGTTTAAAGTGTCCCTATTGTAGATTTCTGAAAATTACCTTTCATGCAGTGTGTAACACAGCATAAAAGTGAATGCAAACATCCTGCAAAGTTTTTAATCTGCAAGTGCACAGTGTATAAAGTTATTGTCTCTCAAAGAAAGAGTCGACTCTGAATCATTTAAACAAGTCGTTTTTAAAAATGAATCCTAGGCTGATTCATGTTGATGTCAACATGAAATATTAGCAGATTGCCCACCCACTTGTTGCGTGCATAGATCCGGGAAAACTTGGACCCCACATCCGTTGAGCACCATTGAAGTCCACTGTATGGAGAAAAATCCTGTAATGTTTTCCTCCAAAAACTTAATTTCTTGGCCACTAAAGAAAGAAAGACATGAATATTTTGGATGACATGGGGGTGAGTAAATTATCAGAAAATGTTTATTCTGAAAGTGGAGTAACCCTTTAAAAATTGTTGCTCTTATGTACTCTGTAGCATGCAAAATACATATTTAGTTATGTGTGTTGCATTTCCTCTGTGCAGCTCATAGGTCTCTGGCTAACCGGTTAACAGACTGGGTCATCGAACCAATCACAGCAGATTAGCGCCATGCAATGGGGGAGTTTGGAAAAATTAATCACTGAGTGAATATTTTGGAAGTCATTGAGAAAATAAGGTAAATATAAATGCATATTTTAAGACAATGAAAGTGTTTTTTGACGTTACATGCATATCAACCTGTTGTTGGAGATTCCCAAAACCAAAATATGAACCTTTTATAATCCATAATAGGGGCACTATAAATAACTATAAAAAAGTGGGAATGTGATTCATTTATCTTCATGATTTGTTAATTTGGTGTCTTTCTCCAGTGATGAGGTAACCTTTCCAACAATGGACCATGAAGAACTTGGCAGGTTCCTGCTGCCAGGTGTGTGGTACAGATACTAAGTTTTCATCTGTACCTGCTAAATGACCTCTATATGGGACACTGCAGACAATAATTCATCAGGAAATTTGATTGGACACCCCATCAGAAAATGCCCAGACATCCATGATTAAAGCTCTGGAGCGATATATAAAGGCCACTGAGGTTGACAAACTTTGGGTAAGGTTGTCATTCCAGTATCCATCATTACCAATGTAACACATCAGTGCCCACCATAATGCAGGAAAGATTTGTCTTAATCTCTTTTAATCCAAATTTAATATCATTTTAGTAGGGTGCTTATCAAGTCACTATTTTACAGAAGTAGGCATAAACAATTCCTGAAATAATTCAGTACAGAAATACATTGTATTAAGCACACACTTTTTTTTTTTTAAATAAAAAATTACATATTAATATCTGCATAACAATTTGAAAAAAAAAGTTGAATTTAATAATTTCAGAATGTAACAGTATTTGGCTTGCCCTGTTTTTGCTTGATGACATTGCTCAAACTGGCAAGTATTCCATATGGTTGCGCAAAACCAGATTATTCAGCATGATTTGAAAATGTTCTGAAGAACATAGTAAATCTTTAAATCGAAGCATGGAAATCTTATATTTGTTGAAAGTGGTTCACATGATTAATGTAAAACATTTATTTGTGTGACTATCTGGAATATGAAATATTTCTTTAAACTGCAGATGCCAAATAATATATCCTTACCAAAGAAAAACTACCCAAAAGTGATGCACATATAAACAAATAAACTCTGGGAGGGGAAAAAGCCTTTTCTTCTGCAAACTGTATTTAGGTTTTAAAATTCATAAAACTTATGATGTTAAAAAACACAGTTTTAAAAAAGAATTATACTGTTTTGCTGGTCACAGAGCTTATTTCCTGCAATAATTCAAATGCCAATGGAAAAATCCAGTTGGCTTTTGTCGAGGGATTCAGGGTGAAGCTAACTTCTCTGTTGGCCTACAAAAATAGGTCATCCGCACAGCACTCTATTACCCCTCACCAAACCCATGGCACACATTAGGGGGTCTATTAAAACTCAGTGGGCTCCGGAGAGGTAAGAGAGATGCTGTCTTCAACTGAAACTTTAACTGCTGGTGTTGCTTTTAGACATTGGCACTTTAAAAAAAAAAAAAACTTTTAGGCCCTATTTCACAGAAAGGGCTTAGACTAAGCCAGGATTAGGCTATAGTTCAATTAGGACATTTGAGTAATTTTTATAAACAAGCTTAGAAAAAACAGTACTGGTGTGCATACTGAGACAAAATAAAGGCACTGATATATTTTAAGATTTCTTTCAGTTGAAACAGTTCAGACTTACATTTTAATCTAGGACTAGGCTCATAGGCGTTGCTAGACCATTTATAGGGGGCTATAGACTCCTGTCATGAATCTGGTCGGTGACCTTCGGTCCGCTCACCACCAGATGTCGCTCTCGCCTTGCCATATCACACAGACTGTTATACTACACCCCGGACTACTACTCCCATCATCCAGCGCGCTAATTGAGTCAGCACCTGTGGCCAATCAGGCGCGCTATACAAACCCCAGACTTTCCCTCTGTAGATCACGGAGTATTGTGATTATCGTTGTGGTTATTGTATTGTGTATCGTGTTCCCTAGTTCCCGAGCTCCCTGTGTTTAGCTTTCTCGCCTGGACATCTCGTTTCGTCTGTCTCGCCGCCTGCCTTCTGAACTCTCGCTCGTTTCACGGACTATCCCCACGTCTCTCCTTTGTTACACCTGTTTGCTGTTGTGCTGACCCTGCCTGTTTTCACTATGTCTCTGTCTCGTCCACTGAATAAAAGCTCGCATTTGGATCCGCTCGCCTCTCACTCAACATTACAGAATACTCCGTCCAGGAGTACTCCAGGATCCAGCAGCTTTACACACGGACACAGTACAGGTATGGACACAACCTGGATTTTATTCAGACTTAAACAAGGACCACGTACACTCGAACAACACATCAGTGAATTCCTAGCCATTGCAAATCATTCTGATCTCCCGGACTGTATTCTAATTGAAATTTTTTGTGACGGCGTGAACCAGCCTCTGCTTTGGCAACTCTGTGTATACTGTCAAGTCACGTCCCGTCTGACCGCCCAGAGTCAAGTCACGTCTCGTCTGACCGCCCAGAGCCTCGCCATGTCTCGTCTGACACCTCAAGGTCACGGCCTATCATGATGGCCAGCGTGCTGGACCCACCACTAGTGTCAGTGTGGGCTGCAAACATCCCAATGGCATTAGGGCCTTAAAATCCAACCATTAAAGAGGTCCTGCCACCCGCTGCTGCTCTTCCTGCAATGGCGGTTGCCATTTGGTGTGTGTGGGCTGCACACTCTGCTCCTGAGATCTCTTCTGATCACAAGTCTGCTCCAGAGGTCCTGTCAGATCACAAGCCTGCTCCAGAGCTCTCGTCTGATCACAAGCCTGCTCCAGAGCTCTCGTCTGATCACAAGCCTGCTCCAGTGCTCTCATCTGATCCCAAGTCTGCTCCAGAGCTCTCGTCTGATCACAAGTTTGCTCCGGAGGTCTCGTTTGACCGTGAGTCTGCGCCAGTGCCCCCTGAGGTGATGGTGCTGGTTGCAGATCCTCCCAAAGGGGCTGCGGATACCACCATCGAGACTCCAGAGGTGGCAGCTTTTGCTGCAGAACCTCTGGAGGTGGCAGCACCAACTGCGGCTTCCCCAGTGGGTGTGATGCCCGCCGCAGTTTCCCCGGAGGTGGCGGCTCAGGCTGCAGAACCTCATGA
This sequence comes from Labeo catla, assembly GCA_012976165.1. NCBI lineage: Eukaryota > Metazoa > Chordata > Actinopteri > Cypriniformes > Cyprinidae > Labeo > Labeo catla. Next base: position 148,211 of record VONZ01001292.1, on the reverse strand, counting down.
AACGGGGACGTCTGTCCTAGTTCCCTGCACGGTGGTAGCACCCTATAATCCTCACCCAGTCAGCGTACCCATGCCTGGCCTTGTCACGGCCACAAGGGCCACCTACGAACTCTCTTCTTCTCTCCTTGTTCTGTCTGCCTCCTCTGTCCCTGCTCTCCCCAGGTCCCAGTCCATGACGTGGGTTCCTGCTCCGCCCTGGAGGGCTCCTGTGCCTCCTGCTCCGCCCTGGAGGGTCCCTGCGCCTCCTGCTGCGCCTCCTGCTCCGCCCTGGAGGGCCCCTGCACCTCCTGCTCCGCCCTGGAGGGCTCCTGCACCTCCTGCTCTGCCCTGGAGGGCTCCTGTGCCTCCTGCTGCGCCTCCTGCTCCGCCCTGGAGGGCTCCTGCGCCTCCCCATTTGCCCTGGAGGGCTCCTGCGCCTCTTGCTCCGCCTTCTGCTCCACCCTGGTGGGCTCCAGTTCCGCCTGCTCCGTACTGGTGGGCTCCTGCCCTGCCGGTCCTGCCTCAGTCGCCTGATCCTCTGCAAGGACCTGGTTCGCCAACCATCGCCCTGTTTCACCCCCGCCCCACCGCTCCCCTGGACTGTTGGTGGGTTGGAGAGTCTGGAAGCCGCTCTTTGGTGGGGGCTCTGTCATGAATCTGGTCGGTGACCTTCGGTCCGCTCACCACCAGATGTCGCTCTCGCCTTCCCATATCACACAGACTGTTATACTACACCCCAGACTACTACTCCCATCATCCAGCGCGTTAATTGAGTCAGCATCTGTGGGCAATCAGGCGCGCTATAAAAACCCCGGACTTTTCCTCTGTAGATCACGGAGTATTGTGGTTATTGTATTGTGTATCATGTTCCCTAGTTCCCTAGTTCCCGAGTTCCCTGTGTTTAGCTTTCTCGCCTGGCCATCTCATTTCGTCTGTCTCGCCGCCTGCCTTCTGAACTCTTGCTCGTTTCACGGACTATCCCCACGTCTCGCCTTTGTTACACCTGTGTGCTGTTGTGCTAACCCTGCCTGTTTTCACTATGTCTCTGTCTCGTCCATTGAATAAAAGCTTGCATTTGTATCCGCTCGCCTCTCGCATCTCACTCAACGTTACAACTCCCTAAAAGTTTGCAATTAGCTCCATAAACTGTACATGAATTTGTGATCACCTCATTCCCTTTTAAATTTTATATGAAAAGGTGGCAGGCTTCAATCTGCTCTTCCCCGTCTTTCAGTGTGTTCTAATCTGCAGACGATGGTGCCACAGAGGGAGAAACAGAGGACAAGGTGTGTGTTTATCGATATATTCTCTATATATGCAGTTCTTTGTCATAAATACAAATTAATATATTATTATTTTAATATATTTAAATTTTCTCTTAGAAATCTCTTGCATTCTATGCCATAGGCTGAGAAGAGAAAATGCAGCACTTAAGTTAAAATACTCCCCAAAGAAGGTATATGTGTGCTCTTATCATTTTGTGGACAAATCCCCCTGAACTTTACCTTAAACGGAAGCTGTATGTGAGCAGCCATCGGTTTTCAATGGTGCTAACATCAGGCCATTTCATGCCATCTAACCACTCATTAAACTTTGAGGCACTAACAAAAAACAGCCATTGCAACACTGTAAAGTGCTAAAACTATGGAGCCATGTGGTTTAAAACCATTTCAAATGTTTAACATTATATTGTTGGTTCAGACTAGAAACACTGGAGACCAGAAATGGAAAGCATAATACCGGTATTAATACTCGAATTGGACGTGGCTTCCACATTTAGGAAGTATTCAGTGGTGTAACTAAGTACACAATACTTTTATATTTGAATATATTGAAACTTTTACTTTTATTCAGCTACATTTTTAATTTTGGTAAACATTGCAAAATTGCTATTAAACCATGCAGCGCATCTGCCAGTGAGAGCAGAGCGGGGCAGCCCTCCCGCACAGCTCTGATGAACTTGCTTGTGTCGCAATAAACCAGTGAAAAACACAACAAGAGGTGTTCAACCCATTTGAATTTGACACTCCTATGATATTGGGAACCTTAAAAGCTCTTAAAAGGTTTAATATCTGTTATGTCACAAATATAGACAGTACTATATGAATTAGCTAATTAGCTAAAGTAGCTATCAATAGCAGTAAATTTACTTTACTGCATTTTAACTCAAATCCATTGCTTTACTGGCTTTTTTTTTATTTTATTTTATTTTATTTATTTATTTTTATTTTATTTATTTATTTATTTTGCCTATATTCCCTATAGGCAGCAGTTATCTGTAATGATGTTGTTATTAAATGTGAAAAGCAGCCATATGTTTTCTCCAGCACACTGAATGTGGTTTTAATAGACAAGTCATGATAAGTTTATTTATAGCACTCATAGGTGGGTGAAGTACACAAATCAAATGAAGTACTTGAGTCAAAGTACAGATATCCTAATAAAAAATTACTCCCAGAGGTGGTAAGTAACAGTACAAATACAGCACAGTGCAATAGGCAAATATATGCAGCGTTATCTCATAAATTAAACTAGAATAATGAGTCTGCAAATGTTGCAATGAGGTAAATCATGTGGTGCAGTAACAAACATTAAATAGTAGTCCTTAAAGTAGAGTAGTGCAATAAGATGCAGGCAAAAGTGGGCACAATAAAGTTGGAAAGACTGGCAAGCCATTACCTTTTTTTTTTTTTTTCAGGCAAAATTCAGTCATCAGTTTAGTTACTCAGCAAAAGCATAACACACAAACACAAATTTCACTTGGCATCTTATAGTGTCATATCATGTTGCCAAAGAAAAAGCACCCCACACAATTGCAGAAAGATTAATATTGCCTGCTGCTAGGCAGAGTTAATACAGTTCTGGATGAAAAAAACATCTGAAAAGCTAATAATAATTCCTCTTAGTGACAACACGGTGTCACTGTGAATTGGGGATATTGCCCATAATTTGGAAAAACAGCTCATAGCGAGACTGAAATCAGCAAAGGTTTGTGATATTCAGGGGAAAGAGAGTGCTTTCAACATTGCATCAAGCGCTACATTTGTGGTTTACGCTCAGTACCTTTTGCTAAGTAAATTTGTTGAAGATCCACTGTGCTTCCAAAGCACCAGGTGAACATATTTTTAAAGAGTTAAATGCTTTTATGATAAAATGTGGTTTGGATTGGGCCAGTGCAAAGGGATTGCCAGTGACAGGGCAGCCAGCATCACTAGCAAAAACAGCAGTTGTCAGAAATATCAGGAATGCAGCAAAAGAGAAAGAACATTGTTTGGAATCATTGATTCATTCATTATGAACCTTTGTCATCAAAAGGAATCCCACCCGAGCTTGGTGATGAGAGACACTGTTAAAGTTGTGAACTGTATTAAAGGTACCGTAATGCTCTTTATGTCTGATATTTTAAGGTCCTGTGTGCTGAAATAGGAGCCAAGCAGATGTAAAATGGCTATGGAGGGGTAGAGTGGTCAACCGAGTGTACAAATTGAGGGAAGAAATAGCCTATGTGCTTTCCTAACTGAGAAACTGCCGCCTCTCGCAAACTCATTCAGTCACGAAAAATGGCTTTTAACCCTGCTGACATATTTTCTGTTCTGAAAAAAACTGAACCTAAAATTACAAAGAAAAGAGGACAATGTTTTCAAACACTGAAAATTGCATTCTTATAGTTTGACTTGATTCCTTGTAAAATTTTAAGTTCTGGCTGTGTATATGGGTCACATTGTTTCTGTGTCTCAAGCAGGCTTATGGTGTTTTCCTCAGTATTTTAGATCAGTCCTGGAATGAATGAATTGTTTTAAACTGATATGATTGATAAAAACTGAACAGATTTTAAAACACTATAGGCATCATTCACTTGGTAAATGGTTCCAGAGGTAAAACTGGGCATCATCCACTAAATGACTAATGATCACAGAGTACCAGACTTTCAGGTCTTTTCTAAACACAATAAACATAAACACATGCCTCGTTGCTAGGAGACACATGACAAATGAAAACAAAATGTGTTCTAAAATTGGCTCAAAATATCAAACATATCTGAAGTCCTCTGACTGGATAGAATCATTGTGACGGAATGAACGAGATGGAAGCAATTGCAGGTGAACACAAATGTTTATTAAAGACAAATGGTGAACACAAACTCCGTGGTGACGCTGATGAACTCCGTGGGTGACGATGGGATCTCTCGGCTGGGTGGCGCAGGGGCTAGATGGCTGGTGGTGATGAGGTGAAAATCTCCCGTGACGAAATACACGTCCAGACAAACGATCGACGACGAGATAAACAATCCAACTGAAGACACGAAGACAAACCAACACGACAGTCCAGCGTCCGGTACAACTATCAGACGGGGAAGAAGAGAATGAGGTGAGTATATGTAGCTGACGGTAATGTGTGACACCTGGTGCGGGGACTGATTGGCAACTGACTCCAATAAGCATGACGTAACCACAGAAGACACCAAATCACGAGACCTGAGAACACAGCCGATCCATGCACCGTGACAGTACCCCCTCTCCTAGGAATGTCCCCTGACGTTCCCAGCCTCCTGTACCTGTTGATTGAAATCATCAATAAGAGAGTGATCCAGAATGTCTCTAGCAGGTACCCAACTTCTCTCCTCCGGACCGTAACCTTCCCAGTCCACCAAGTACTGGAATCCGCGTCCCCTCCGCCTAGAGTCCAGAATACGGTTGACCGAATAGGTTGGTTCCCCGTCTACGAGCCGCGGCGGTGGGGGAACTGGGACAGGCGGATTAATACGAGCAAAAAATACAGGTTTGATTTTTGACACATGGAACACGGGATGAATCCTCCTGTACGCTGGAGGGAGATTAAGGCGGACTGCCACCGGACTAATGATCTTGGTGACAGAAAACGGGCCAATGAATTTGGGAGCAAGTTTATTCGAAACGGATCGGAGAGGAATGTTCTTAGTAGAAAGCCACACTTTGGAACCGACGACGTATACGGGAGGCCTCGACCGGTGGCGATCGGCCTTGGCCTTGGTGCGCGCTCCCACCTGGACCAGAGTCTCACGGGCTCTGGACCATGTGCGACGGCACCTCTGGACGAAGGCGTGAGCGGAGGGGACCGCGACTTCGGATTCCAGACTTGGAAAAATTGGTGGCTGGTATCCTACACTACATTCAAATGGGGAAAGGCCCGTGGCAGATACTGGTAAGGAATTGTGTGCGTACTCCACCATCGACAGCTGCTGACTCCAGGAGGAAGGATTTCGAGCGACCATACATCGTAGTGTTCTCTCCAAATCTTGGTTGGCTCTCTCAGTTTGCCCATTGCTTTGGGGATGGAACCCCGAAGAGAGACTAACAGTGGCCCCCAGAAGTCTACAAAATTCTCGCCAAAATTTGGACACAAACTGGGGTCCTCTGTCAGAGACCACGTCTGTCGGGAGGCCATGTAACCGAAAGACGTGATCAATGACTGCTACCGCTGTCTCCTTGGCTGAAGGTAATTTGGGCAAGGGGATGAAATGAACCGCCTTCGAGAACCGGTCCACCACGGTCAAAACTACCGTGTTACCCTGAGAGGGTGGGAGGGCGGTAACAAAATCTAGCGCAATGTGGGACCAGGGTCTCGAAGGGATTGGCAGCGGTTGTAAGAGCCCATCTGGAGGTCTGTTAGAAGTCTTACCAATGGCACAAACTGAGCAAGCCAAAACAAAACTGCGAACATCACGAGCCATGAGTGGCCACCAAAATCTTTGCTTGACCAAATGTAAGGTGCGACTTACCCCTGGATGACATGCTACATTGGAACAATGACCCCACTGGATAACTTCGGACCGAAGACTTTCTGGCACAAACAAACGGTTAGGTGGGCAACCGGCCGGAGGCGTTACCCCATGTAAGGCTGTCCTAACCTTCGATTCAACCTCCCAACTGAGGGTAGAAACAATAAGTGTCTCAGAAAAAATACTCTCGGGAGTGGACGGGCGATCGGAGCGGTCAAAAATTCGAGATAAAGAATCGGGTTTGACATTTTTGGAACCCGGGCGGTACGAAAGAGTAAAATCAAAATGTCCGAAAAAAAGTGCCCACCTAGCCTGCCTCGAGTTTAGTCTTTTGGCGGTTCTGATGTATTCTAGGTTCTTATGATCGGTCCAAACCATAAAGGGTACCCCCGATCCCTCCAACCAGTGGCGCCACTCCTCCAGTGCTAGCTTGACTGCCAACAGCTCTCTGTTACCAATATCATAATTAGACTCTGCTGACGACAAACGATGAGAGAAAAACGCGCAGGGATGCATTTTGTCGTCCGAGGGTGAGCGCTGGGAAAGCACCGCACCTACCCCCACCTCTGACGCGTCGACCTCTACCACGAACTGACGTGACGGATCAGGGGTAACAAGGATGGGGGCCGAAACAAAGCGGCGCTTGAGGTTGGCAAACGCAGCCTCAGCTGCGTCTGACCACCTGAACGCCATTCTGGGAGAGGTCAAGGCAGTCAGAGGCGCGGCTAGTTGGCTGTAATTGCGAATAAAACGCCGGTAAAAATTGGCGAAACCCAGAAACCTCTGTAGGGCCTTACGGGAATCTGGAGTTGGCCAATCTACCACAGCCTTGATCTTCTCGGAATCCATGCGCATGCCCTCGGCCAACACAATGTACCCTAGAAAAGGAACAGACTATGCATGAAAGTCGCATTTCTCCGCCTTGACAAAAAGCCCATTCTCTAGCAGCCTCTGAAGCACTCGTCTGACGTGTTGAACATGTTCCTGGAGAGAAGAAGAAAAAATCAATATGTCGTCCAGGTAGACATATATGAACTGATCGACCATATCTCTCAACACATCATTAACGAGTGCCTGAAAGACACCTGGGGAGTTGGACAAGCCGAAGGGCATGACCAAGTACTCAAAGTGCCCCCTGGGGGTATTAAAGGCGGTCTTCCATTCATCTCCCCTCCTGATGCGAACCAAATGATAAGCGTTTCTTAAGTCCAATTTAGTGAAGATCGATGCTCCCTGCAACCTCTCGAAGGCTGAAGATATCAACGGCAAGGGGTAGGTGTTCTTTACCGTGATATTATTCAGCCCTCGGTAATCAATACAAGGTCGCAGAGATCCATCCTTCTTCCCCACAAAAAAGAACCCCGCCCCCGCTGGAGAAGAGGAGGGTCGAATGAACCCGGCTGCTAGAGAATCAGAAATATATTTCTCCATAGCCTCTCTCTCAGGAATAGAAAGTGAGTATAACTTGCCCTTAGGCGGAGACGTACCTGGCAGTAATTCTATAGCACAGTCATAGGGACGATGAGGAGGGAGAGAAGCAGCCCGAGACTTACTGAACACTTCCTTCAGGTCGAGGTACTCCGCGGGCACGTTACACAGATCCGCCGCCTTCTCCTGCAACACAGACTCAGATACAGACGGACAGGCAGACACAAGACAAGACTCATGACATTTAATGCTCCACTCAGACACCGATCTCAGCTGCCAATCAATCCGGGGGTTGTGTTTAATGAGCCAGGGATGTCCTAAAACAACGGGTGCGTGAGGTGAGTCCAGGATGTAGAAGGAGATGCTCTCACGGTGGTTACCAGATACCGTGAGAGTGATGGGTTCCGTGATGGTGGTGATGGTGGGAAGCGTCTGACCATTGAGTGCGTGGACTGCAATAGAACTGGTAAGGGGGAGGAGGGGAACATGATTGTGACGAGCAAACGAAAAATCCATAAAGTTACCTTCAGCCCCTGAATCCAATAGTGCAGTGCAGTGCAGGTCCAGACGTTGCCATCTAAGCCTGACCGGGAGGAGCGTGGAGGTAGATCTGGACGAGGACTTGATAGCGGAGATCCCACCCGACAGTAGCCCCATTTTTACTGCCGGGCTGGCCCTTTTACCGGGCAGCTAAAGGCGAAATGCCCCGCCGCCCCGCAGTACAGGCAAAGGCCGTGAGATCTCCGCCTCTCCCTCTCCTCCCGAGTCAACCGAGCTCGACCCACCTGCATGGGCTCGTGATCCTGGAACGGGCCGACCGCGTCGTTGCCACTGACTCGAGCTGGAGGTCCCTCCCCAGGGGGAAGCCGAGCTCGGGAGAGTCGAGCGTCTACCCGCAGTGCCAGATCGATGAGGCCGTTGAGATCTGCGGGTAGATCCAGGGCGTAGATCTCACGTTGGATGCGGTCAGCCAGCCCATGCAGGAACATGTCCCACTGCGCCTCCTCGTTCCATCGGCACTCCGCCGCCAGGGTGCGAAACTCGATTGAAAAGTCTGAGACGGATCTCTCCCCCTGTTTGAGATCCGTCAATTGCCGCGCGGCCTCCCTCACAGTGGCCGCGCGGTCGAACACCCGCTTCATCTCGGCGGAGAGCGCCGATAACGAGGCGCAACACGGATCTTGGTTCTCCCATACCGCCGTGCCCCACAGTGCCACCTTCCCCGTTAACAGGGTGAGCGCGAACGCCACCTTGCTTTCCTCACTAGGAAACGTGCGCGGTTGCAAGGAAAAGTGCATGGAGCATCTAGTGAGGAAAGCCCGGCAGAAGTTCGGCTCACCGCTGTAAAGTTCCGGTGGGGGAAGGCGGGGCTCGGGCGCCTGGGCCGCCCCGGATGGTTCAGGATGAGTGGGCGGCATGGGTGGTGGGGTTGGCGCAGTGGGGAGTTGCCCGAGTTGCATCCGCTGGGTGAGCTCGGATACCTGCGCCACAAGAGCTCGGATCGCTGTTCCCGTATCCGCCGAGCTCTTCTCCTGGGCCCTACAGAGGTTTCTGGGTTTCGCCAATTTTTACCGGCTCTTCTCCTTCTGTGACGGAATGAACGAGATGGAAGCAATTGCAGGTGAACACAAATGTTTATTAAAGACAAATGGTGAACACAAACTCCATGGTGACGCTGATGAACTCCGTGGGTGACGATGGGATCTCTCGGCTGGGTGGCGCAGGGGCTAGATGGCTGGTGGTGATGAGGTGAAAATCTCCCGTGACGAAATACACATCCAGACAAACGATCAACGACGAGATAAACAATCCAACTGAAGACACGAAGACAAACCAACACGACAGTCCAGCGTCCGGTACAACTATCAGACGGGGAAGAAGAGAATGAGGTGAGTATATGTAGCTGACGGTAATGTGTGACACCTGGTGCGGGGACTGATTGGCAGCTGACTCCAATGAGCATGACGTAACCACAGAAGACACCAAATCACGAGACCTGAGAACACAGCCGATCCATGCACCGTGACAATCATAGTCTGAAGCTAAAGTCTGTGTGAAATCTGTCAACTCAAATCTGCAGACTTGTTCCTACTTCTGGCAACTAGTGTAGATTTATCCATAAAATAGACTTGTAGACTTGGCCAAAAATCAGGCCAAAAGTATGCCAGCCTTTATTCATTACTTTCATCATGTCCAGGTTGGTCTTTTTGCATATGTCGGTCAAATTATACATGGATAAAACCAATTATTTAATGACAAATTCTTAAAGTGCTCGTATTATGCCTTTTCAAATATGATATTTCATGTCATGTAGCTGTATGTGAACATAAACTATCTGCAAAGTTGTGAAGCCGACAGTCCACGATAAATAAAGTTACTGTCTATCAAAAAAAAAAAAAGAGACGGCTCATATTTGCCTGAACGAGTCGTCCGGAATTCAAATCTTTTTCTGTTATGGCCATACGTCTCCGAAGTAACATATTTGCATAATGTCCGCCCACGTTCTAGGTCGCAAACAACTTGCCCGCCCACAAACAGTAAAATTTCCATGTGGTTTAGGTCACATGGAAATTTACACGTACATTATACAGAAGACGCTGTATCCTACGCTGTGAGTAAAATTGTTTTATATTCACTTCCAAAAGATGAATCTACAAAGATTGTATTTTCTAGCGATCATTCAAAATACGTAGTTGTGTATGATATGTTGTGTAACAACCCGGCACATGTCTTGCTAACCGGCTAAATCACGCTTCCGTAGTTCTGTTGTTCAGCTGTGAGCCCACTGTAGTCTGACACTTTGTGATTGATGCAGCTTGACTGTCTGTCTGTCTCATTAGTTGGAGTAATGATAAAGGATGGCGCACGAAGCGGCTTTCACACCGAATGCGGAAAGCGCTGTGCTATGAAACCCATTCGTTCAGTTGCTTCCACCGCACGAGGACGGCTTGTTTCCAAAGCGCAGCGGAGCGCGCACACCACGGACAAAGTTCAAATGAGTTGTTCAAATGAACTTTTGCCGCTGCGCTCTGAAGGGCTGCACTGAACCTAGTCTCAGCCTCAGACGTCACGCCCACGGAACGTTGGCTAAACGTCTGATGCATATGGTACACTTAACTGGAAACACTTCAGGCATGTCGAAGTCGTCATCTGATTGGTTGAATTTTATCGGATTTCCGGGGGACGCGAGTGTCGCGTTTATTTTCGGTCCGCCGGGAAACAAAGCGCAGACGTGTGATTGCAGAAGAAAAACTGTCGTGTTTACATGAGTGACAATGAGCATTTATCAAGATCAGCTAAACGTAGGATTCTCAAAAGTATGCGAGGTTCATGGCATAGACTCTTTAAAAGATGTCCAGGAGTTTTGTTTGAGGCACTTAGTGGAGACAAAAAGAGATATAATGCAGACGCCATTGTTGTTATACGTGCACGAACAGATCAATGACTTACTGCTTGTTTTCTTCTCCTTCTTTGTTTTTCTATGCTGACTGACTTGTTGCACGCCGGTCTGTTGTTGTGGGGACATTTCCACGCCCCGAAACGTGACGCTGAACGAAACGAACTGTGATTGGTTGTTTGACATGTCGGTCAAACAGCCTCATGGGCGGGCCTTGGCCAAAGAAAGCTGCTATGAATTCCAGACCTTCAGCCGTCAGTCTGAAGGTCTGGCTACGCGAGACTACACTGAACCCAGCGGCCAGCGCAGCGCTTTCCGCGTTCGGTGTGAAAGCCGCCTTAATGCATTATACAATGTTGAAGTTTACAACATAGAGGTGTGCTCGGTTCGCTTACATAAGCAAATTGCGAGCACTTTCCACGGTAGAACTTGTCGATCAGCCACTTCAGCCGTTTCATCATCAGACTCTGGCTTGAATTGGTAAGGTAAAATCGATGCCATCTTTTCTATGTATTGACAAGTATCCAGGGCTGTCATTCAGTTATAGCAATGGGCGTTTCGTTCTCCGACACGCTGTACGCGGTAGACCAATCATAAAGGACTGTGCCATCTGACCAATCACAGCAGTGAGGGCTCACGGAAAGGAGGGGTTTAGAGAGACTGATTCTTCGAACTGCTTCGCACTAGTCGTTTATGAATCATTTAGAAAAGGGGTAATATTAAATCTATTTTTGGAGAAAACTAAAGTGTTTTTTGACCTTGCATACATGTAAACCTGTTTTGGGAGTCTATTAAAACAATATTAGCAACCTTTAAAATGGCAAATAGGAGCACTTTAATAGCACTGTTAAAGGATGTTCACTTCCAGAACAAAAATATACAGATAATTTACTCACCCCCTTGTCATCCAAGATGTTTATGTCTTTCTTTCTTCAGTCGTAAAGAAATTATGTTTTTTGAGGCTAACATTTCAGGATTTTTCTCCATATAGTTCTCCATATAGTGGACTTCAATGGTGCTTGTGAGTTTGAACTTCCAAAATGCAGTTTTAAATGCAGCTTCAAAGGGCTCTAAACGATCCCAGCCAAGGAAGAAGGGTCTTATCTAGCAAAACAATCAGTTATTTTTTAAAGAAATGCACAATTTATATACTTTTTAACCTCAAATGCTTGTCTTGTCTAGCTTTGCGTGAACTTTGGGCATTCCGGATCAATACAGTTAGGGTATGACGAACTCCCACCTCATTTTTTCCTCCAACTTCAAAGTCATCCTACATCGCTGCAGAAGTACCGACCCAATGTTTACACAATGTTCACACACAAGAAGGGTCAAACACCCTTTACAAAAAAAAGGTAAAACAGCGATGTAGGACAATTTTGAAGTTGGAGGAGAAAATGAGATGGGAGTTTTTCGACATACCCGTACATAACTGTCATGAACCAGAATGCACAGATTTCATGCAGAGCTAGACAAGACCAGCATTTGAGGATAAAAGGTATATAAGTTGTACATTTCTTTAAAAAATAACTGATTGTTTTGCTAGCTAAGACCCTTCTTCCTTGGCTGGGATCGTTTAGAGCCCTTTGAAGCTGCATTTAAACTGCATTTTGGAAGTTCAAACTCGCAGGCACCATAGAAGTCCACTATATGGAGAACACTCCTGAATATTTTTCCTCAAAAAAATTAATTTCTTTACGACTGAAGAAAGTAAGACAGGAACATCTTGGATAACAATGGATTGAGTACATTATCTGTAATTTTTTGTTCTGGAAGTGAAATTCTCCTTTAAGGAAAAGTTAAGTGAAATACAAATCCCTAAATTCCTTATGGATGGTTGTTTTGTTTGTTTTTTTCAGCACAGCAGTATTTTATTTTATTTTATTTATTTATTTATTTACAATATTCTCTTTTGTACTGTACATTAGGTGCTTATTATTATCTTAGAAAGACCTTTGCAGCAAACCAGAGCAACATTAGTGAAGCAGCACATGGTTTTGTATATCTCTCCAGCTTCACTGACTCACCCGCTGTAGTCTGCTATTCACTCCCCTGATCCAGGGCTTCTATCTGAAGTGAAAGCCTCCGGGATAACAGCAAACCAATTAATCTTTCCTATAATAGACCGAAGGCTCGTGGATTATTGTGCTGATTGGAAAGTTTGCTTCAGGAACTTAATTAGCTTTGCAGGTTTACCCGACGACCAAATCTCTTCTGACTCCTCAATTAATTTAATTCTTAATATAATTATCATACATTGTCCTCATTATCGATTGACTCCAGTTACATGAATGAATGGGGGGTGTTCTCCGTAGCCCTTGTGATCCTGGTGCTATAATAACTTTTGTTATTAAAAGTAAATGTGATCCATGAGACCCCATCTGCCTCCCACTTTTGTCTTGCAGCTCTAATTTACCAAAAGAAATTGTTGTGCAGGTTAGGAATGCATTTTACATGAGGCAGAGGCTGATGGCAATTAATTGAGCCTGACACTCGGCGGATCTTTGAGACGTCTTATAAGTGAGTGGGCCGACTTCTTGTAATTGATTCCATCACGGCTGAACACGTGTTCTTGACCCCAGCAGAGATAACAGCTGGTTCTGTATGTTTCAGCTCTTTTCTAGCAGGTACTGACAGGACTTGAAAACACTTGGGCCAGTTTTTATTAAATTGAGGTTCATTTTTGATTGATTCCTGTTGGTCACATAAAAGCATTTCTTTGGGGGTAAATCATTATGCTGTCTTATCCTGCTGTTCTGTGTATTGGACAATTTTGTCTCTATTTTTCCCTCTGAATGACAGAGGTGCAGTTTTCAGAGCTTGCGACGAGCATGCAAGCAACCCTGCCAAAATCAGAATCTAAAAACACATTCTCGCTTGACTCTAAGGACTGAGTAACTAAACGAATAATCATCTAAAACATGGTAGCAGAGTATAACAAAGTACAGTACAGTATAATGTTGATTTATCATAGAACTAAAAAATTAAATCAATCAATCACTAATAATAATAATAATAACAGGCTGAATTGCACAGCCCAGGCTCACTGGAAATGCGTGCCTCTATGTACATTTCTGCAACACCATAATTGCGTACCTTGCTGCCCATTTCGCAACAGTTTCAAAGTGAAATGTCCAGAGAGCGACGGTAAAACCGTCGGCTATGTGACTGTGGCACGTTTTTATTACTCTGATACAGGCACATATTGCTGCGTTTTTATTACGCTGCTTGAGGTACTTATTGTGGCTGTTCAGAATTCAGATATCCGGGTAGTGTCGCTAAAAGTTAATATTCTACCATGTAGAAATTACATTATCTCCTACACCAAATCCAAACCTACCCAACAGTGTTAACAAATGCAAAAGTGATATAAAAATGACTTACTTATGCCGATTTGAGCTATTTTGTCTGGGTTCGTACCATACCTTCATCACTCAAGTGCAACGCCATATCGTGTGAGCTACCAAGCAAACCTACTGAGTTAGAAAACTCATGCATATGAAGCTGTATATGTGTCCACAATGTTCACATGTAGACTATCAGTTTTTAAATCGTGCAGGATGTTAAAATTGTTTTGAAGCCAATGAAGATAATAATCTGCAAGTAATTGTGTGAAAAGGCTTTATTAATCAAAACTCTGTGTGTAAATCATACTTTGTGTGAAAAGGAATAAAAGTTGTTGGAGTTTTCCTGCCTCAGTTTCCAGCCAGTGTTCATTTCAACTGGGATCTGCAGTGATTCGTTCATATAGAAACGTTTTTTAAAGGGGTGCTATTATGCTTTGTCACTTTTTGAATTTTAGTCAGTGTGTGGTGTGTATCTTTGGGCATAAAAAAAATCTACAAAGTCCAAATGGAGATATTTCATTTTTTTAAAAAAAATTCTTTTTTCAAGAACTACAACGAATGGCTTGTTCGAACTACAGCATTTGTTTTCCGCATGCAATGATGTCACAACACGGCCCATTAGAATATCATCAAATGAAATCCCGCCTACGGAAATTCAAATTGTTGGGGGGTGGGTAGGGACAAGGTGGGAAATTAGCCTAACTTTTGCGATGCAGCACGAAGAGCCGCTTCAACGAGCTGCAGCATGGCGGGTGTAAACATTAAAAACCCGCGTATAAACAAAACTTCCCACTTTCAGATGAATGCGGAGTTATATTAACATTTATGGCACTCCCAAGCTTTAGAACGGCATAGACAGGTGTTTCTCTTCATCAGTCCAAAACAAGTCCAATAATATGCATCCATCCATAATAAAAAGTGCCTCACATGGCTCCGGGGGGTCAATAAAGGCCTACTGTAGCGAAACGATGCGTTTTTGTAAGAAAAATATCCAAAACGTAAATATTTAAAACGTAAGAATCACTTTAATCTAGTTTAACACACACACACACCACACACACACACATGCCCCTTCCCATTGGATTCCTATATTATAAGCATATAGGACAGGTCCTGAAGCACACTATTTTGCGTACAGCTTTCATTTCCACAGGAATCGGGGGATTTGTTGAGGACTGTGGGTAGGTCACTGTTATAGGGGTAATCAAAGACATGAAAAGCCTTTGGGAATCTTGCTAAATTGTCCCTTAAAAACTAATGTTGAGAACTGACGACTGTTAAAATGTTAACTAAAGACATTCTAAGCATTCAGAATGTCATTACTTAAGCATTACTTAGAAAGCAAATAAAATTGAACTTTTAACAGAAAATGTAGAATTTTGTCTTCATTTAATTTGTCAATGTTTGTGGTACATTATTTAACTTTCCCAGTGATGCATTGCAGTACAGTGGTTAAGCAGTTAGTTACATCGATATGAAACCAACACACTTACCTAGTGAGTCTAAAGACCTTGATTAGCTGGTTCTGGTGTGTTTTAATTGGGTTTGGACTCAGTCACACTAATATTGTATCTTGTTCTGAATGTCTCTACACTGTAAAAAATAAAAAGTTGAGTTAACTTAAAAAATTAAGTTAATCTGCTGCACAGCAATTTTGAGTTTACTCAACTTTAAAGGAGGGAAGTTGTGCCAACTCATATATAAAAGTTCAGTGAACTTCAGTGAAGTTGAGTGAACTACCAGTCAGAGTTGGCACAACTTAGTTCTTGAAGTTCAGTAAACTCAAAAATGCTTTGCAGCAGATTAACTTAAATTGTTAAGTTGACTCAACTTAAAACATTAAGGTAACCAGCTGCAAAGCTTTTTTTGAGTTTACTGAACTTCAAGAACTAAGTTGTGCCAGTGATTTTTTGCTTGAAGTTCAGTAACCTCAAAAAAGCTTTGCAGTCGGTTGCTTTAGTATTTTAAGCCAACTCAACTGCATTTTTTACTATTTAAATGTATAACTTTAAATCTTACATCCAGACTCTAAGCCACATTGTATGCTCCTCCACATCCTTTAAGAATACAAATGCATGCAGTATGAACAATACTGTAAATATAACACAAACAAGATTTTGTCATCATTACAGAAAGTATTTATTGGCATTCTGCAAAATGAACACAATTTAGCTTTTCTCCACTCAAACTATGATGTAACTAGGATGTGACTATTTACAATAAAAACACTCTTAAACAAAAAACACACACTTAAAAATTATTTTTTTAAGTGCCAGAAAAATGTAACATTAAAAATATTAAAATTCTGCAGCCTTAAGTAAAGTTTTAAATCAAAAGTCACAAAAATTTTTTTATATAATTTAAAGGAAGCTGAACTTTACCGTCATTTTAAATGTTCATCTTGCTCCATCTATTATTTTGGCGCATCCATAATGCAACAAACACACTGGATCAAGAAGCAAAATATTTCAAGTATTAACACAACACTTAAAGGAATAATTCAACCAAAATTATTCTGAAAATTTATCATTTACTCACTCCCATGTTGTTCTAAACCGTTGTTCACACTCAACACAAATTAAAATATTTTAATGAAATTTGAGAGACTTTTGTATTGAAAGGCTGTTCACCCAAAACTTCAAAGCGTTCATAAAGAGATCATAAATAATTAAATAAATATATAAGTTAATATGAATTGAGCAGTTTAAGTCTCCTGAAGAGACGCAATTGTAGGGGTGCATGAAATAGGATTTAGAAAATAGTACATTTGAAAATAGTTTATTTTCATTAATATTAGTATATTTATACCTTTGATACTAGTTTTACTTATTAATATTATTTACATACATTATCTATTAACATTTTTGTTTTTCCTATAATGTATTTTAGCCTGTATTAGGGTTTTACACACTCACACAAAAAGTAAACAAAACAGCATGTAGTTTCAGTTAGGTACTTTTATTTTTTTTAATTGACATGAACTTGAAGCAAAAATGAAAATGCTCTAAAAACAGTTACTGGCTAAATACAAATAATAAATGACAGTTGACAATGAACATGAAAAAAATACATCAGAAAGTAAAAATAGAAATAGAAAATAAATGACAAAATTTCCAGGAATAATGTATCTTCAGGATCCTCTGTGATGCCTTTAAGCCCATCAATGTGGTGTGATTGAGTGGCAGTTTCTTTGCAGATGATGAGGTTGTGAATATGATGCATCTGAAATACACAGTTGAGTTTACAGTTAAAGAGTGTCCATGTGTTTATGTAAAAACAATTATGCTTATGAAGGCCATAAGCAAAAATTGACATATAAGCAGTATGCCCTTCAAAATATTAAAAAAAAGAAAAAGTGATTTAAAGTGGGATCTTAGGATAGTTTTATATAGCTTTAACACTTAAGCATAGACTCAAGTAATAATTTTAAGAAAAATCTAACAATGAATAAACTCATTACCTCTATTACTTAGTGGAGAAGAGAGTATCCTTAACCGAACAGAGCTGGTCACACAAAAAAAGAACCTAAAAAAAAAGAAAAAGACATTATTGGCAATGGGAAACAAGTTACAATATGAAAGTTAACATTTTATAGACATTGTAAGAAAGAACTTCACCTGTTGAAACTGTGTTGATAGTCTGTGTAGCTGGATAGTTGATGTCCAGAAAATGAGTAATGAGGTGTTTTGACAGTTACAAATTTTTATTTTTTTATTTTTTTAAAAGCCAGGAATAAAAAAAAAAAAACCTAAACTCGGTTCTAAATAGACCTTTAAAGAACCATCTTTTTAGAGTGTACTTATAATGCAGTGCTAATTGACATAGCTTTTAAGCTATCACTGTATAGAAAACTAAAATATAATACAATTTCTGGGGTTTTTTTTAATACATGTTATATAAGGCTCAAACTCACAGCACTTGCAGAGATGGAGCAGCATTTAGTGTGAAATGCGTGATGTGTAATGTGATCACGTCTCTTCAG
Organism: Labeo catla; assembly: GCA_012976165.1. Lineage (NCBI taxonomy): Eukaryota > Metazoa > Chordata > Actinopteri > Cypriniformes > Cyprinidae > Labeo > Labeo catla. The sequence goes on along the minus strand of VONZ01001292.1, from coordinate 130,323 downwards.
AAGACTTTGTTTAAACCATTCGATTCTTATGTATTTGTTTTACAATCTCTTTATGAACATTTTGAAGCATCAGAATTTTAGGTGAATAGTTTTTCAGTGAATGGACAGAAATATCTCAGGTTTCATTAAAAATATCTTCATTTGTGTATTAAAGATGAACAAATGTCTTATGGGTTTGGATCGACATGGCTGTGAGTAAATGATGACAGAATTTTCATTTTTTTGGATGATCTAAATTAAGCCAAAGAGGACAGCAACAGCAGTGGTAAGGCCATGTATATATTCCAACACAATCTGCGTCTCTAGTACTACATCCTAGGCACCTTTAGGTTTGAGTGGATGACAACATCATCTTCCAGTAATAGTTAAGATGCTCATCTTCATACCCTTGGTGTGGACATCCTCTGGCTTTGTGTCCTGCAGTAAAAAAAAAATTATATTTCCTACTAAATATTGACATTAAATGTTTAAAACATAACAAAAATAATAATAATAAAATTCTGGATAAGGACTAGTTTTTACCAGTACAGAAATAAGTCAGAAATAATACAAAAAATACATGTATAAAAAAATACTGCATATCTTCACTGTATGGAATAAACTGACTCTTATTGAAGCTGCTAAATTTGTTCAGTCAAGAGGAGTGAGTGTTGTCTTAGCTTTTTATTTATTTTTATTTTTTATTTTTTTGTAACATTAACGGAACAAATATCAGCAGGTTTATGAGGCTAACGTTAATGCACGGATCAAATTTACTGACACACAGGCGATTTTATCTCAGCCGTTGACTCTCATTTCAGACTTACAAGTGATTGTTTATGTAAATAATAACATTTTGACATAACTTTATGTGTATTTGACAATTTAAGCGAACTAAGCTGCTACAGAGAGATGAATCTGTGATCGCATATTTTCTGCACGCTTCGGTTGTGTGTCAATAAACACGTTTATCATCTTACACGTCTTGCACTTTCACATATATGCACCAGTATCGCGGATTCACAAAAAAACAAAAAACAAAACAACAACAACAACAACTGTGTGCCAGATAAACTAGTAAGTTATATCGCCTAGCACAACGAAATACAACACATAATTAACCTCTATCTGGTTAATTATATACTCGTTTAATCGACATTTGAACTGTATCTATAAAAATATATCTGTATACATACCTTGCAAATGCTAACGTTAGCTGATCGTGCTTGGAAAAACAAAGCTAGCTAACTAGTTAGCCGCCAGACTTCATTCAACAATGTTTATTCTTTCTTTAAAGAACATTTACAAACCTAACTGTGTAGTTTATTTATTATTGTATTAGTTTGTTTTAGTTTATTGTAGCTTACTTTCTATATTAAATCTGGGCAGAAAGAACTTACCTTAAAAGAAGACATCCACTCCCTTTGCCATCGTTGTTTATGTTTGAAGCAGTAAACTCCGTGTATAGTTCAGCGACGGCACTTTGCGCATGCGCAATAATGTCAAGTTGACCGCTCAAATGAAGAAATAAAAATACTGAGTTTGCTCAACTTTCTTATTTGTGTTCATTGAGAAAAATATAGTAAGCATTGAGTTAACTTGTTTTTATGTGTAAACTCAACATTCTGTGTCCACTTGACTTACATTTTTAAACTGAGTGAACAATTTGCAAGTTGGAGTTTTTACAGTGTAAAACTTTACCGAAGGCTAAACTTGTGTCAATTACTTACTGTCAGGCTCCAAAAATCTATGTACACTATTATTGGCACTATATTTTAAGTGTTCTAAAAACAATATTGAAACAGCGTTATAAATAGTCATGTTGTCTATAGTGTATATAAACTAGAAATTTAGGCTGAAAGTGTTTGAGAGTCACCAGTTATCAAGTTCTTCACTATTTGTGTTCTACTACAATCACCAGTTTTAAATCCTTTCACTGCAGTTTTCCCAGTGCTGAGTAATGCATTTGGCCTTTAAATGTAGGAAGTTACTGACAGATGTTTGAGCACACTCTTTCTGCCAAGATTTTTATTTTGAAACTGACAAAGCTAAATTATTCTTCAAAAATCACACATCAAAGATTGTTGCAAACTCAGTAAAAAACTGCGTTCTAAAGTCTTTTTACTTTTCACCAAGGGATCTCTGAATTGCCCAGAGCAATTGGAACAGCATGGCACCAGAAAAGAGGGGGAAACAAAACAAGACTGCTGTCTGTTTATATATTGTTTTATTATTTTTTTTTTTTCTGTTTCCTTCAAAACGCAGGAGAGAAAGAGAGATGTTCACATTACCACTATAGGAATTATTTCTTATGCAATGCCTATATAAAAGTACAACTTGACTCAAAGAAAGTTTAAGACATGGAAGTCATGGCATTTAAAATAAATGAGCTATTCATCTTATGTGACATCTAAAGGACAATTTTAATTCAAGCAAAATATGATCGACTAGCACAATGATGACAGAATCTCAACACTCAACCCATATATAAATGTTATTTAATATTAACATTTTTTGCTCATATCACTCCTGAGCCGATTACTCATTTACCTAAGTAATGATATGCTTGACAATGGTATGCTAACCCCTGATGTAAGTCTTTTGGATTGTTTTTGTGCTCTTCTTTTGTCTACCAGGTGCGCACATCTCTTCCTAATAAGTTTAAAATAAACCTCCAACCCAAATAAGAGCAACAGTATCATCCCAGCAAGTACCACTAATTAAAACGTATTATGGATTACAATTATTATGAGGTGGCATGGTGGCTTATGCCACACATACGCTGCATAGTTTTCAAAGTTAGTAGATAGCTGTTCTTCCCACACTGCACGACTGTCTGGGGTAACATCTAGTTGTTGTTGTGTGCACAGTACATGACAAATCAGCGAAAAGGGGTTGCGTTACACAACTTAAGAATCGCCAACAATTCCTTCTGGCCTACAAACTACATTTCACAACCAAAGATATAAGAGAAATGATCCAGGAAATAATGTAAGATCGTGTGTGACAGGCGTTTTCGTGCGAGAATGGATTTATTCAGTAACACTTTATAATAACTTTCACTAATAAATCATTAATAAACATTATATAATGCTTAACAAATCTTAATATAAATATTCAAATAGCTAAACACATAAGATAATGTGCTTAATGTTTACTAATAAACTTATTAAACATTACCTAATGATTAACAGATAATTAATTCATGCAAACTAAAATGCTTTCAAATATCATTAAACATTTCATTCACCATGCACATCTTAAAATGACTTTACAAATTATTTTAATACATGCTATGCAATTATTAAAAGCATTGTTAATGTACAACACTTTTGCTGCTATTGGGGTGTGATACTTGTAAGGTTAGGGACTGATTTGGTTGTACTGGTTTGATTCCTATATGGGAAATAATGCACAATAGTATTAATATAAGTGTTGAAGCAATAAAAACACATTTTGCACCCAACTTATGTGTTGTTTTTATGTCTTTAGCAAGAATTTAGATTTAAACGTCACTAACCACCCTTTACCCAAACAAAGTCCAATGCCTATAGAGATAATAAACGATTAGTAAACATTTATAAACATTCAAGATGAATTGTTTCTACTTTAGATTGGATACTGCAAAAACATGAACGAATGATCAATATATTATTTGTTAAGGTTTGTAAATAGGTTGAATTAAGGTCATTTGGGACACTTATTGCCATTGAGATGGCTGCTCATAAAGGTACTAATGATTTTTAAGAAGTGCATTAATGTATGAATTTAAAGGTTGACATTTGTAAGCTTTAACTAATGATCCATTAAGCATTGTATAATGTTGGTTAATGATTTATTAATGAAGTATTTAATCATTGTGTCACACCCCTTTGGACTGTTTATGTTGGTTTCTCCCTCTTGTACCCATATTTGGTTCTTCCTGCCCTCACTGTGTCCTGATTAGCTTACTCATTTCACCTGTGTCCTAATTAGGTCTTTGTATGACCTGTCTTTATAAGTTGGACTCAGTTCAGTGTTTGTCGTCCGGTCTCGTCTATGTGTACGTGTTTAGCTGCCTTCCTGTGATTTCACTGTGGATTATATTAAAAACTTTGTATTTCACCTTCATCCTTGTGCGAGTACGTTCTTCCTACACATTTGTAATGCATTCTAAGTCATTAGAATATATATATATATATATATATATATATATATATATAATTTTTTTAAGTGCATGATCATATGAATTGGAGCATTTATATATATATATATATATATATATTAACTAATGATTTGTTAAGCATTATATACTATTTGTTAATGATTTATTAATGAAAGTTAAAGTTTTAGAAAGTTGTATGCTGGAAAAAAAAAGAGAAGAATATGAAGAAGAGATGAGTGCTTGTGTGCTGTGTTTTTGTTGTTGTTGTTTGTTTTTTTTTGCAGATCTATGACTACACCACCTGAATTTTCAAATTATCCCTTGCCCTTTATTGCACTCTCTCATTGGCTGTAGGTCATCGCCAATGCCATTTTCAGTCAAAATACATTTCACACCGTAAGACTGAGAGTTGTTGACAGGTCGAGATATCATTGGAAAGGCATTGGTGCTTCACTCAGATCACATCTTTGATAACCTGCCTCTGATTTTGGGCATTTGTCTGCGATTTCCACAAAATTGTTGGAGAGTGAAAATCAGAGCTAAAATCGTGCAGCATGTGCCTGACATTAGTGGCCCACCTCATAGAAAGAAGGTCCTTGGTTTGATTCTGGGCTGAACCAGGAGGACTTATTGTGTGGAGTTTGAATGTTGACATGTTGGGCTCCTCTGGTTTCCCGCACAATCCAAAGATATGCTACAGTACCTATACTGATTTGGTGATTTTATTGTGTGTATCTGTTTATGATGGTGTGATGAACTGGCTAGCCATCCAACATGCTTCCCTGCCTTCTCAACACAAGTTCTAAACACAAGAGACAAATGGTTTAAATAAATAAATCGAAAGGGTGGAAAAACTATAATGAGCTGAAATGTGAAATAGGACCTTTTAGAGCTTACTTCAATGTAATATTTCTTTCTTATACTGATATTGGTGTAAGAGTTACGATTTTTTTCTCTCCTCTCTGGACTGGTGATCAATAATAACATAATATCGATTGGTTAATGATGTAACTCTGAGAAGCACCATGCAAGAGGAATGAAAAAAAGAAACTGATTAACATTTCCAGTCACAGTAACGAGATGATCAATAAATGTAATTGGAAACAGGAATTTGACTTCAGAGTTACTGATGTGAAGTAATACGATCGCTTACGGCATAAATATTAGTGGGAGTTTGCCTGGTGGCAACTGAATAATGAAATTGAAGAAAGTCTTCTTAAGATTTCAGGTGTGGTCCTGGATTGTTCATCCTCACCGTTTATTACACTCACCAATGACCTTCCCATGCTGAAGTGTGCAGCCTAACATAGACGTGCTATGCCTTGTTAGTTTTGCCTAAGAACCTCATTGAAAGAAAAGTCAATCACAGTCCCAAGCATCAGAAAAAGTGTCATGATGCGAACAAAATGACTGATCCCTTTTACAGATAGAGGCCTGATAACTCAGGAGAGTTAATCGATACTGGTCAAAACAGGGCATGGGGAAAGTCTATTTGTATGCATGGACTCATTAAATCTGACTTGATTGCATCTAAGCTGCAACTGCCAGACCCACAAAGAGAACTGTAATCAATAAGTAAACACTACTCGACCAAGACTGGCCTCAGATAGTAGATTACAGATGCAGTCCAAAATCTTGAAGTAAACAGGACACAGAAAGATGAAGGGCCTAAAATAGAATAGATTTAATACACTCATTTGAATAATCTTTAGAGCCGTTTTCAGGAAGGCTGGAAACGCTCCCATCAACCCTGGGTTTTTGAGCTAAGAGGATAACACAAGTGGTGGTAGGAGGGAAGTATAATTGGTCTCACTAACTCAAATGAGCTTTGGGGTGCAGTGGTGGGGTGCATTCATAAGACTCCTATATTGAATCCCCATTACGATGCCTCACATGACCTAGGTGACTAATTGGATCCCTAGCCCTCTCAAGTATTTATGCATTTCCTCTTACACAGTACTTGCAGATGATGTGTGTGTGTGTGTGTGTGTGTGTGTGTGTGTGTATATATATATATATATATATATATATATATATAATTATTATTATTATTTTATTTTATTTTTTTTCAACATTGAAGTACACATCTCTGGTTAATATTCAGAAATAACTATAAGTCAACCATTCGTAAGTCGATTTCTCAGAGAGAAATGTCTCTGGTGCAAAACTTCACAACATTGTCTGACCAGGTCAGTTGGCTCATCCAGTGACATCAGTTAGGAGTGGGACTATCTGAATATTTTCTGCCTTTGAATATACAATGAGTCAGATGAGTAGTATGACAGAATAGAAATGTTGTGTGCATCAAATGGACACTTTATCATCCCATTAGGTCATAAAAGAGGAATCACCACAGCCATATATCGACAGAAACAGTGTCACAGCTAAATTTGCACTGTAGGTCACAGAACTATGCCAACATGGACAATATACACTTTAAAAAAATGCTGGGTTATTATTATTATTATTTTATTAACCCAAATGTTGGGTTTTGCCCATAGGTTCATGTTATTGGGTTGTTTTTAATATTTTTACCGAGGTGCTGGGTTATTATTATTATTATTTTTTTTTTAACCAAATGCTGGGTTCAACTTGTTGGGTCATTTTATTGGGTTATTTTAAATACTGTTTACCCAGGTGCTATGTAGGTTTTCTGTAACTAAGTAGCTGGGTCATATTTAACGCTGCATTATTATATTTTTTTTCTACCCAACCGCTGGGTTAAACCTGTCTCTGATAAAACATCCCAGCTGCTGAGTTACAATCAGAGCTTTTTGTATCCTCTACAGGAAAAAGCAGTTCTCAGTGTCGCCAATTTGGTGCACTTCTTCAGCGAAATAAAGGTTTGTATACATTTTATTTCATTTATAAAGTCTTTACTGTGTTGTAAATTGTATTATTTTATGCATCGCAACATAAGTATGAGATGTAAGTCAGCTGTGTCAGCAGCGGTCACTTTGTATGATGGAAATGCCTTTTGCCTTGCAGAAAATAAATGATTCTATAGTACTGTTTAATTTAATTTGATGTTAAAATATGCTTTCTAATGTCAGTACTGTTTGTTTATGGGCAGGTAGTCACGACATTTTTCAGCTAAAAGTAAAAGTTTGCAGATACCCCTTCACCTGCTCAGATTTCGGCAATATGCTGGCATGAGAATTAGCGCTATTTCGGTAAAAAGCAGTTGCAGAGAATGGTTGAATACTTTATAATTAAAATGATACTTTTAAATGTTACATTTCTTATGTCTAAAATGTTTGTTAAATGAGTTTAAATGTATGTAATATTGTAAACTATGCTGTATTCACCCAGATGAAATTCAGTTTGTCTTGTATTTTGTCCAGGTGTTCTTACTTAATAATACACGTTCATCTTTTGATTATTGCTGTTGCCTTTAGTAACTGTGTGTGTATGTGTGTGTGTGTGTGTGTGTGTGTGTGTGTTTATAAGTTCCAGTCCTTTTTAAGCCAGCAATATAATAATTTGTAAACAATTGTTGACTTACATAAAATAACCCAGCATGTTTGGTAAAAACATTTAACCCAAACAACTGGGTCAAAATAACCCAGCCTATGTTCTGTCCAGTATTTACCCAGCGCTTGGTTGCCAAATAACCCAAGTTGGGTTGCTTTTACCCACCATTTTTTAGAGTGTAGTATGTCTTAATTGTATTCATACTGCTTACATGCTTATAAAACAGATATTATTTATAGTTAAGAAGTACATACTTCATCACAAGCAGTACATTCTCTGGAAGTACATTATTTTGGATGCAGCACTGGTATCTTCAATTGGGGACAATCCCACGACCCATTTTTAAACCACAGGGGAAAATCAAGGGATTTGTTTCTCTCTCTCTTTCTCTCTACATTTTGCCCCTACAGGTAAATGTCTATTTTTTTTCTCCCTGACAAGGTGATTTCATCAGGTTTTGCTATTTTTGTTTAGACATTTTCATATGATGGTCCCACAAGAACAGCAAAACCTGCACACACAGATGAAACCTCATACGTGAAGTCTGCGTAGGCAGGAAATACGGAGTTAAAATAGCACTCCTCACATCAAGTGCATAAGAGACTTGGTTCCAATAAACATTAACCTTGAATCCATTGGCATGATGCTAAGCTAATGACACTCTAATAACCATAAACTTTATTGTACACACAAATATTACAGTAGCTAAATCTTAGAAGGTAACCTAATAAATGTCTGATGACCCTAGTAAAAAAAAAGTAATATGTTTAAAATACATTTACTTTATACTAAATATACTTCAAATCTATTAACATATGTACTTACATATCAAGACTTGATATCAAGACTGATATAACAATTATAATTCAACTTTATTTGGAGCACTACACTACTTGCGTAATGCATATATTAGTAGTAGTAGTAGTAGTAGTAGTTGAAATAGTAGTATTAAGCCTTAATTGTGTTTTAATGTCTCTATTGATGTGGACTGTATGATCTTTGAACAATATCAGTCTTTAAATGCAAGATATTTAATGTGTACCTAAAGTTTACTTACAACAGTTCCACTTTAGCACCCTCAGATATACAAAAATATATGTTTATTTGGACTTCAGCACTACTTCTGCACAATTAAAGTGCATTAAGTACAAAATTAGATGTTCCAATTTTGCAGACTTCAAGTATACCATTTTTTTTTTTAAGTACATAAATATGTTAATGTATTTATAGTATACTTAGCAGAAATAAATGCATTTCAAATATTTTGTTTAGTATATGTATTTTTCACTAGGGAAGACAGACAGAATTCCCTAAAACTGGACATACAGAAATAGAGAAATTTAATTTCAAATAAACACGGTAAATTTGGACCAGTGTAAAGAAAAAACAACTTATATATTCTTAAATAAATAATTCGTTCTGTCAAACCTATGCACTAGGTGGCATTTGGGAGCTCTGACTGTCATAAGACAAAATGTAGGGTGTCCAGGAGATGTTTGAATGGCAGTGAATCAATGAATTTAATCTCATCCACTCAGCTCATATAGAGGTTAATTTCACAGTCACCAAAAATTTAATCACATGTCACTCTCTGGAGATTTCACCTGTACAATAATATTGCCTTTTAATATAAGATCAGTCCATCTTAATTGAATCTGACATCCTCTACGCTAATCAAAATGAAATATTTGTTCAATACAAAAAAAAAAAAAGACAAAACGTGTAGCCATTAACATTATTTTGTAAATTACAGTCTTATCTTACAGAATTTACCATAGAATCAAAGCATACCTTCAGTAGAGCAGATAAAACAAAAAAAAAAAAAGATTATCCCAACAAAAACTATTGTGTTGTGACCATATTTGCAATATTTATTCATTAAAATACTGAATTGCACCAAGAAGAGTCAAATAGAACTGGTTTTCTGTCCAGTCTTAAAGTAATCACTGCTGCTATGATTTTTCACTGCTTCTAAAATCTGTTCCTACTTGTTTCCGCACATCTTCCTAATGTGTATTCATTCTATGGTAGTGCAAAACAGATTATGTCATGATTTCGCTACCATGAAATAAATAAGTTCTGAGTAAAAACATAGATAAGCTTCTTTGATGTGTCGGTGTAGGAAAGCAGTTTTAGAAGGTGGTGTATAGAGGCAAATACCCTCTTGCTGTAAACTACAGTTTGTTTACTATGGCTCAAGCTGAAGACTGCACATGGGATCTAAGCATAAACATAAAAATCGTATCTTATATAAATTATTTAAAAAAAAAAAAAATTACAACTGAACTAATTATAGACCCTTTATTGATCTACATACTGTATAGTCAATTTATAATGTGTTTTTATTAATCGATTGGTTGACTGATTCATTCATTCATTCACATCAATACAGTATGTATGCTGTGGCTATAACAATTGATAAATCTTACACATAAGTGATGAATTGTACTGAACAAGCGCATTGTACTTGCACTGTGAGTTAACCTGTTAACACACACACTTCATTAGTTACTATGTTAACATGAAGGAATTTTCAATACAAATTTTTATCTGTATTTAAAATTAAGCACTGCATTGTGTTGTGCTTTAAGTTTAAAGAAAATGTCAGAAAACTTAGTGGATAATGCCCTAGCAAAAAAACATCACTGCTTTTTCCTCTTTTCTATGATTTTTTTTTTTTTCTTCTTAAAGTGTACCAGTATATTTGATATCCCTAATTTGAATGTAACAGCTCAACCTGAAAAGGCATTCAGTCACTAATTTAATTAGAATCACTTTGTAACACGCATTTTATATGATCGCTACAAACCTACCAAGAATGTTCAGGTCTTGTCAACAAGTTTTCTGTGATTAGTTCTGCAGAACATCAATATAAATAGACACGCAAGCCTTTTCCTGTAGGGAATGATGTAAACACCCACATACAATCCCTGTGGCCCTGACATGCAGCAGTTCTCAGATTCTGGCTGGTTTTTGCATGAGCTAATTAGTTTGAATTTCCCACAGTTCTCACTTGATGTGTGTAAAGGCCGTTTGGACATGGAACAGGCAGACATTAAGGGAAACTCTTTGCCCTAGGGAAAAGTTTAACTCTGTCTTCTATTCATCCTGTTACGATGCTAATAGGATTCTTGGTCTACGTTAATGATGTTGCGTCCATCTCTGCTGAAGCCAGGTGAAAGCCTCGTCTATGACTACGTTTACATGGACATCAGTAATCGAATTATTTATCTTGTTCTGAATAAGACAATATTATGATTAAGGTGTTTACATGAGTTGATTTTAGAATATTTTACATGTTATAGTACATAGACCGATTAATGGCACACGTCATTACGTCCCCACGCAGCGCCATCTGAATTTCCCTCTAGAATTTCACGTATCAACATATAATTTGTATTCGTTATGGTGTCATAAACAGTTTTGGGTGATTCATTTTTAATTTTACGAAAGCTTCAAATGCAGTTAATTATTTGTCATGCTATCTGTGTAAACAGAAGATGGCGCTGCCGTCAAACAGTTGATCACTGCCGTGTGTGTATCCTGTCGCAAAATGCGGCGAAAAGTCTAACATGACCCTAACAGTTTGATTATGGTGTGTACATGTCTATACTGCACTTTAATAACTAAACTAAAATAGGAATACTCCACATATCTTAATTCGATTTGTGTTTACTTCAAGTATGACTTTAGCCGGATCAGAATATTGTTGTCCATGTAAACGTACTGAATGTCAATGTATTACCCTGTCTCTTACATGCTGGTTAGGTGATTCATTGCCTTTAAATGAGTGTGAATTTCATGACTAGTGAAAGAGTATTTTTCCCTATTGAATATGAACTTACAATAAACTTGATGTAGGTTATATACTCACACAGAATGGGGTAATTGCATGTAGAACAAGTGCCAATAGAATTATTGAAAGATGCATGATGTTGGAGAATATAGTCATATAATATAATTAACTTAGTAGTAATTTTATTTTCTTAGTTTAAATACCAGTGTTAGGGAGTAGCTAGCTATAAGTAGCGATGCTACTAACGTAACTACATTTTTCAGTAGATTGACAGTAGCTTAGCTACTTTTAAAACAATGTAGCATTTCCAGTAGCTAACTACTTTTTTCCAGCAAATAGCGGTGTAGTGTCACAGTAGCTACATTCTATTTTGTGAACCTGCAATAGACTGAAGCAGCGCAGCATCTTCTTACAAGATCAAATACTAAAATAGTGCGTTACCGCCATCTATCGCTTCTCTCTGCAAGTGCTGAGTCACTTATGACAGACATTTTCTTACTATAGGGAGATGAGAAGGTCTGTATTACTAACTATTGGAGAACATGTAATGACTAACTTGGATCACGTGTCCCTTAATAACCAGTCACATTACAGCCACTGAATTTCAGTCAGAGCTTTGCGACACTTATTCGCCGTTTATGGATACCATAGGAATACATGAGAAGTGCCATAAGCTGAATCCCGCCTGTCAAAAAAAGTCATTGACTTCTCTTATAGAGGTTTTTCCTGAACGCAGAATTCACGCCTGACTCTTAAAGGAGAACTCCACTTCCAGAACAACAATTTACAAACAATTTACTCACCCTCTTGTTATCCAAGATGTTCATGTCTTTCTGTCTTCAGTCAGAAATTATGGTTGCCCTTCTGTCGTACACTTTGCGTTGTGTCAAGTGTACGACACTAGGGGTCGCTCTTGGGAGCCCAAACACCTCTGACAACTTTGAGAAAAGGCCAATGAAATTGGGTGTGCAGATTTTGCATAGCTGGCCACGCCCCGGACATCCGGGCATAAATAGGGCAGCGCGGGATCTGTTCACTCGTTCTGTTTTTGGGAGCCGAATGCAGCATCTCTGTGTAACTCCGCTGAGGCCCCTAGCGGAGAATTTTTCAGATTGGCTAAACCTCCCCAATCCCTCTCGCTGGCTTCTCAGGACCATTCGACTCAGCTATGCGATCCAATTCGCAAGACATCCGCCAAAGTACCGCGGTGTTCTCTTCACCTCAGTTCGGGGTGAGAAAGCTGTGGTCCTTCGGGCAGAGATCGCAGTCCTTCTGGTAAATGATGCAATAGAAACTGTCCCCTCAGCCAAAATGAAGAAAGGGTTTTACAGCCCCTACTTCATTGTACCCAAGAAGGGTGGTGGGCTCAGACCAATCTTAGATCTCAGAATTCTGAATCGGGCCCTTCACAAGCTCCCATTCAAAATGCTAACCCTCAAACACATCCTCACGTGTGTCAGGGCTCAAGATTGGTTTGTGGCGATAGACCTGAAGCACGCATACTTTCATGTCTCGATCCTTCCAAGACACAGGCCGTTCCTACGGTTTGCCTTCGAAGGATGGGTTTATCAGTACAAGGTTCTTCCCTTCGGCCTTTCCCTGTCGCCCCACGTCTTTACAAAGGTTGCGGAGGCTGCCCTTGCCCCTCTCAGGGAAGTGGGCATTCGTATTCTGAATTATCTCAATGACTGGCTGATTTTAGCTCACTCGCGAGATATAGTTTGCACCCACAGGGACGTGGTTCTCAACCACCTGGCTCGTTTGGGACTTCGGGTCAACTAGGAAAAGAGCAAACTCTTCCCAGCGCAGAGTATCTCTATTCTCGGCGTGGAACTGGACTCAATCAGTATGACTGCGCATCTTTCCCAAGACTGTGCACAGTCAGTGCTGAGGTGTGTAAGAGCACTCAAACTCAGAACAGCGGCCTCCGTAAGACACTTCCAGAGGCTCCTGGGGCACATGGCATATTCAGCCACGCCGGTGGGCCTGATGCACATGAGAGAACATTTTACCGTTGTGCCGCAAAAACTTCAGCCCTTGGGAGGACATTTCGTTCCTGTGGTTTGGGGTGCCCTTGGAACAAGTGTCCAGATGCATTGTTGTTACAACAGATGCTTCCAAGACAGGCTGGGGTGCCACGTGCAATGGGCATATCAACTGCCTAGAGTTGTTGACAGTGCTTCTAGCCCTGAAGAGGTTCTGACTTTTAGTCCAGGGCAAGTATGTGTTGGTCCGTACAGACAACACAGCGACTGTGGCGTACATCAACCACCAGGGCAGTGTCCGCTCTTTTCGCATGTCACAACTGGCCCGCCATCTCCTACTCTGGAACCAGCACAGACTCAAGTCTCTCCGTGCCACTCACATTCCCGGCGAATTCAATCGGGTGGCCGATGCTCTGTCACGACAGAATTCGCTCGGGGGCGAGTGGAGGCTCCACTCTCAGGCGGTCCAGCTGATTTGGAGTCAGTTCGGCCAGGCACAAGTAGATCTCTTTGCCTCACCAGAATCCACTCAATGCCAGTTGTGCTACGGTCTAAACGAGGCCCCCCTCGGTATAGATGCACTGGCACACAGTTGGCCGAGGGACCTTCTCAAATATACATTTCCCCCAGTGAGCCTCATTGCACAGACCCTGTGCAAGGTCAGGGAGGTCAGAGAACAGGTTCTTCTGATAGCCCTGTTCTGGCCTAACAGAACCTGGTTCTCAGACCTTTTGCTCCTCTCATCAGTCCCTCCCTGGTGCATTCTTCTGAGGAAGGACCTCCTTTCTCAGGGGAAGGATACAATCTGGCACCCATGCCCAGATCTTTGGAACCTCCACCTATGGTCCCTGGACGTGACCAGGAGGAATTCAGAGACCTCCCACCTTCAGTGGTGAACACCCTGAAGGCTAGAGCCCCCTCTACTAGGCAGCAGAGATGCTCACAAGTCTCTGAGCTAGAGTCCAAGTCAAGTCTCAAGTCTCTGAGCTAGAGTCCAAGTCAAGTCTCAAGTCTTTGAGCTAGCGTCCAAGTCAAGTCTCAAGTCTCTGAGCTAGAGTCCAAGTCAAGTCTCAAGTCTCTTTATTATATTAAGTCTCTGGTTATAATAAGTGTTGCATCACGTACAGCGACCCATCCAACACTGCATAGCTATATATAAGGAACTCAAAGCATGTAATATGTTATAATGACTCCTTTATCTATTAGCATACAGTATCAGCTTTGATTTTGGTATATAATCAGTGTAAAAAGGCTATTGCAACATGACAAAAACACCAAGAATGCTTTACTTTTAAGTTAATATCTGTATTTCGCCTTGTAGCATGAACACACAGTACAGTACAGACCAAATATGGTCAAACATCACATTGTGCTCCTAATTTAAAAAAATTAGTAGCACAATCAAAATTTTAGGAGCACATTCTAAACAATAATCCAAAAATCTGATAAAAAAATTTGCCTTCCCATTATGAGGTGATATTTGACTCCTTAAAGTGATTTACAAGGGAATTTAACTTTTGTTTTTACCTTTTCATATGTTTAATGAGGCTCAGAGGTGGCAGAAGTGCAATCATATTCCTAAATTCATTGTTGAGATTAATGTTTTAAATCAAATTGTTTTAATACAGAAATGTTAAATGATTTGAATAACTGCCAGCAGGTGGCGGCAAGAGACTGATTTAATTACTGAATCATATCATTCATTTGATTCGTTCGAACTGCTGCTTCATTTAGGAATAAAGAGTGACTGTCTTTATGAATGGGAAATTGAATCATTTCACTAGATTCGTTTTAAAAACGAGTTCATTCATAAACGAAACACCGCTGTGTTTGAATGGAGATGCGCAGCGGCTCAGTTGTGACTTGTTTCAGACTACTTTTGACGACGAAATAGAGCAAAATCAGGCAATAGTGTTACAGTCAGACAATGAAAGTCACTTAATAATAACATCTTGTTTATTTAACTGCTGTATTAAATCAGTATCTCATTTACAAACTCCCTTAAAATTAGTAAAAGCTTAGTTCGCGATATCACAAAGCTCTATTGTAATCAATGACGCTGTCTATACTGAATCTTTTATCCTCATATCACATATTTTGCATTGAGCACTTCTTCTGTTTGGGCCGTCTTGTTTGAAGTTTTAAAATCCAAAGCTAACGATGAATGGCACAGCAGTCGACATGTTTGTTCGTTGTCCTCTCATGTGTGGCGGCCGCGCCTAAAATAAAAAAATAAAAAATGTGTGGCCGCGCCCGCCTGCAGCAGATACACGTCGCGTGTTACATGGGCAGGTTATAGGCAACGGAGGGAGGGGAATAACAGCGAGCTCATCAGTTGTTTCCTAAAAATAAACATTGTTCACGAGTCCCGCAGCTCGAGTCCGAGTCGAGTCTGAAGTCTTTCGAGAACGAGTCTCAAGTCGAGTCTGAAGTCACTGTGTGTGCGACTTAAGTCACACTCGAGTCCGAGTCTCAAACTCGAGTCCCCATCTCTGCTAGGCAGCTATATGACCTAAAATGGCGCATTTTTGTAAACTGGTGTTCTTCCCAGGGGAAGGACCCACGGAGATGTGGCATCAAATCTGTGCTATCCTTCCTCCAAGGAGGCCTGGATAGGCACCTGTCTGCTTCAACACTCAAGGTTCATGTAGCGGCTATCTCAGCCAATCATGACTTGGTGGAAGGCAGATCGGTGGGGAAGCACGATTTGGTTATCAGATTCCTTAGAGGTGCCCGGAGGTTGAACCTGCCCAGGCTGAATCTCATCCCCTCTTGGGATCTTGCTGTGGTCCTTCAGGCCTTACAGCAGGATCCTTTTGAGCCCCTTCAGTCAGTCGATATTAATGTTCTCTCTATGAAGACGGCTCTCCTGACTGCGCTCACATCTGTCAAAAGAGTGGGAGACCTTCAAGCCCTCTCCGTCAACAGTTCATGCCTAGAATTTGGGCCGGCAGACTCTCACATGGTCTTGAGACCCCGGCCTGGATACGTGCCCAAGGTACCCACCACCCCCTTTAGAGACCAGGTGGTTACCTTGCAAGCTATCCCTTCTCAGGGAGGTGACCCCAACCTAACCTTATTATGCCCAGTCCATGCCCTGCGCATTTATCTGGAACGCACTTAATCTTTTAGACGTTCCGAGCAGCTATTTGTCTGTTATGGAGGACAGCAGAAGGGGAAGGCTGTCTCCAAACAAAGGATCTCCCACTGGCTTGTGGATGTGATCCATTTGGCTTACCAGGCCAGAGGTTTACCCTGCCCACTGGGAGTGAGAGCCCACTCAACCAGGGGTGTCCCTGCCTCAGCAGCTCTTGCAAATGGGGCCTCTTTAACAGACATCTGCAGAGCTGCAGGTTGGGCTACACCGAACACATTTGCCAGGTTTTACAACCTACGCATGGAACCAGTGTCTGCTAGAGTCTTGAATGCAAGCTCTTCGACTCAGGATGCTGGACAGGTGTAGAGCTTGCCATAGCACTTCCCCTCACGGTGATTATGCTTTCTTTCAGTCAGTAGGTTTCCTGATGTGAATCCTGAACAACCCTTCCATCAGTTGGCACCTTGGTTGGATTAGTGCCTGAGACATTCCTGTCTCTAGGTTCTGAGTTTTTGGTAGTCTCCCCTGGGGTGGAGCCCACCTCAGACCATTTCACTAACATACTTTCACTCTTACCCCATGGGGCAGGTTGTGATCTCCGTAGTGTCCTTTCCCCTAGGGGAAACTGGCACTGTCCCAACGTTCTCAGGACACTCAGCCGCTCCACTGAGGAAAGGCCCAACTGCAGGACCCTGCCTGCGACAGGTCAGTTTTTGGACGTTGGAAGGTCACGAAGCGGTGAGCTTCATTTATATTAACACATTGGCTTATTATTATCTGCGCCCGAGCACTTGTGACGCGGTCCGAGTTGCGGCGTGTTACACGGGGACCCCTAGTGTCGTACACTTGACATGAATATCTTGGATGACAAGGGGGTGAGTAAATTATTTGTGAATTGTTGTTCTGGAAGTGTCCTTTAACCGGAAGGATGCTTTGCATTTGTGTCATCTTTTTGGTGTGGGTTAACCCACTTTGCCTGACATCGGGCCTGCGAAGACCCGCTGTCTCACATTGCCCAACACTTTTAAATACAATATAAAAACCTACACAAAACTACTAGATCTAAAATCTGTTTTCTTAGGAATAGTGTTCCACTTACTTTGATTTGTGGTGTCATAGTTGTGAGACAAGATTTCTGTACAAGCCGTTTTCTTTTTGTTTTTTGTTTTTTTGTTTTGTTTTTTTTTTTTTTTTCCCTCCAGCTTACACTCTTAATTTCCCTTGAGGAAGTCAAGGAAATTTGTACTATGTTTATAATCTAGTCTGAATCCTGGACATATATATTTTTTCTTCACACAAGCTCAGTCAAAACTATGAAGCAAAAAATATGATCCAGTCCAGATGAAATTGTCTGCAGCTTTTATTTTATTTTATTTTATTTTATTTTATTTATTCATAATGCTTGTCATTTATTTTGACTTTATTTGAATACTATAATGAAATAGAATTTCATTAGATCTATTTAAACACATTATTGCCACTTACATTGACACACAACTCAATTTGGTTAATTCTTTTAATTAAAAGTAGCAATACAATGATTAGCTAATTTGGCTTGCATAATCACTAGCATGCATGGTAATAGTTCTTTAAAATGCTACATTATGCATGAAATTATCATATAGGTAGGCCAAAACAAATATGTGAAAGCTATAAATCAGGATAAAATCAAGTAAATCTCCTTTAGACTAAGTAAACAAACCACTTCTGATGAATATATATACCGCTGATTTCAGGACACTGATTATTTAATGTAGAGAGAACATAATTTATTTTGACAGAATGAGTAATTTAACGCCAGAGAAAACTTAATGCCAGAGAACGCCTTTCATTCTGCTAATCAACACTCATAAGGTTTGGTAAATCTGCTTTTTTCCCCCAGCATACTTTAACCACAGGCCATTTCACAAACATGCTATCTTGCATTTAAGGTCCTTTGAGAGGAATTCCTGTTTATTAACAATACAGTTTGGTTTCTTGGAGGAGCACCAGTGAGGCCACACATGCAGACAGAAGCTACAGCGCACATGCTCAGGGCTCTATGCAGAACAGAGCAGCTGTATTTAGTCAAATAAATGAGTATTCCTTTGCATCCTTGTTGTTAAGGTCTGTGAATACTAGGGAGATACTAAAGAAACAGATGTCCTGTTTAACCTGTGTCCTCAGGGATTGTGTTATGCAATTAATAATGCAATAAATAATAAGAGGAAGCTCAAACTGCACACTTTCTTTGTACACACTGTCCACACCATAGTGCAGAGATCCCCCATTTGATTTTAGCATTCAGCATATAATAAAGTCTTTAAAAATTTTTTGCATGTGAACAATATCCTTAAAATAATCAAATACTTTCGTGCTTTCTGCGCTGGAATAAATGTTATCATTATTTTAGTAACGCACTGACTAATTCATACGTTCATTGCTAGTAGTCTTGCACATAAAATATTTCTCTGTTCATCTGTGTCAGATATTGTCCTTGCTGGCAATAATGATGTTTTCTAAGCATAAATTCCAATTTCAAGGTAATTTCCTCAGGTTAAGTTTGTTGCTTAGCAGTTGATTTTGTTGACAAGTAGATCATTTCAATGCCTTGTAATTTATTTTGATGTGTTATAATAGTGATTTTCCCATTAGTTCACTGAAGCTTCACAATTATTCAGCGGTTTTCAAGCAGAGCACGGTGTCTAAGAAACCGTTGTAGGCTACACTGTCTCCATGGAAACACTAAAAAGGGCATTTTTTTCATCCCCTGTGATTCGGGACGATGGTTTTGACATAAGATGTCTTGGCAGGTGTCCGTGTTTCCCTGATACGAAACGCTAATTAACAATACAGTCAGGGTGTGAAGGTTGTAAGGTCTGGACGAACTCTGAACCACAGTTCAGATTTCACAGACCCCTGGATAACACCTGCACTCTGCAATCAGTCTGTCTCCAGGCAAATGGCAAAAGAATGGAGAGTGTGTGTATGTGTATTTGTATGTGTCTGGACTGAATACCTGACAACAGGCATTTGTTTTAGTAGTTTTAGCAGTTGGTCCCCCTTCCCCCACAGGGCAGTTCTGGACGTACTGGACACATACAATTAACCCTCTGGTGTCTGAGGGTGTTTTGGGGCCCTGAAGAAGTTTTGACATGCCCTGACATTTGTGCTTTTTTCAGTATCTTAAAAACATATTAATGGTTAAAGTCTGATTACATTGTAATCAGCACAAACTGGGCTACAATAATATGTAACCAACATGAATGTACATGTTAATGCAGCATTAGAAATCTTCATCAGTTTTCTTACTTTCACTTTCTGTATGGTGAATTGACTTTAGTTAAGACCTTCACTGGCATAACTTTTGCGCAAAGTTTGCACGTTGCTTGTGTGATATCCACTGGCTCGCCTTCGTGGTTTAAAACAGAAATATTTCCAATATTGCGACAAGATACATAGTTACGTAGCTATGTATCTTAAACGCAGGAAAACAGGAAAGAGGAATCAAGTCTGTATGCTGCGCTGTCTGAAGCACGTCTCTAGGCTTGTGCATAAGTAACGAATTGAGCTCTGTTTCGTTTCTTCTTCTTGTGGTTTTAAATAGCTTGAACGTGTAAATTGGCATATTAATCTGCGAATCACATGCCGAACGGTGGGGTCTGGATCAGGGGTGTGTTTCCCAAAAGCATCGTTAGCCAACTATGGTCACAAGTTTCGTCGTTACCAACATAGTTCAACGATTCGGTGTTTCCCGAAACCATAGTTCAAACGAACATTCGCAAACAGCGTCACAAACCTATGTGGTTGGAACTACAGCTCTCGACCTGTGGTTAGAAGCATAGTTCCTTGTTAGTAAGACATATGGGCTCAATAAATTATGCTCTTGGGCACAATAATCAAGCTAACATGCAGTACAATCTATATCTTTCACTCGATCTAAATATAAATGCATTTTAATCTATGTATTTTTAAGCTTCCTCTGCAAACAACGTTTTTGAATTGTGCGCATGCGCATAAATGCCTACGGGAACCCCGGAGTATGGCGTAAGAGGAACCCGCGATTAATCAAACATCAAATAAAGCGAAATAACATGGAACAAAAAATAGTAAATTAGTCATCAGGTGCCATGTTTAATATAGCTGCATTTTAGAGATATCTAATAACTTATATAGCATAAAATATTACTCGGTGACGTCATTAACAACGGCCCTACATTACTGAACTAATGTGGTTCAAACGATGGAGATGTGACCGTGTTCGGGAAACAGTCATGACTAGCTAGTTCGTTTCCACAACAATGCATCATACTATGGAGGTTATTCAGCCCGTTACGTTGTTGTACGGGAAACGCACCCCTGGTCCATACATATCACGGATCAACTGCGTCCAAGCCCTAATAGGCTATATATGACAGATCAGAGCAATCTTTTAATTACTAATTTAACATTAAGTCAAATTTCTACTCCACATCAATCGCATACAACGAAAGTACAGAATAATTAAAACAATTAATTACCCACAATAAATAAGAGAGCATCATATCTATACAAATTTTTCCCAGAACGATCTCGCGACCAGGTAGAAATTCCTCCACGGCCCGGTAGTGGGTCGCGACCCGGTGGTTGGGGACCTCTGATCTATACCATTCCAAACATTTATATAATTTAAATTATTCCTATCTTACAGGAAGTAAACTTACAAAACTGGTTCTGTATTAAAATGAAATACAAACACAAACACTTTAACACTTTTACATATATACAAAAATGTTTTATTTCAACAAATCCAAAAATACAATGAAAAGTCTGTGAAGTCAATAATATCAACATCTGACAGTCCTGTGGTATTCACTAAGACTTCATATGACACTGTAACCTCATATTGCTCAATCTCACATTTTATATTACAACTGTACATTTATATATCACAGTGTGACTATCTACTATCTAGTGACTATCTAATTGGCTTACCACTAAGAGTTCTCATAAACAGCAGTAAAAGTTTTTTAGGTAAGAGTTTCCTTTTAAAACCTATTAACGAAGTTGCTGAGACTTTTACCAAGAAATGTGGAAAATCTAAGCTAAGAGAAGCTTGTTGCTCTTAAAAATGTCAACAGGCTTATTAACAATGCCCACAGTAATTGGCTGATTTAATCATAGAAATGTTGTAGAATGAGGTATCATGTTTCCATATAAAGATTTTAAAATAAAAATGTTGCCATATTCAAATAAAGATTTTAAAATAAAAATGTTGCCATATTCAAATAAAGTTTTAAAAATGTAGTCTAAGTGTCACTAATGAAACAAATATATGTTCAGCTAATTATCAGCCTCTTACATGTCTGCATCTCATAAACAATAAACAAATGTAAAAGAAAACAAAATTGGATGCAAGAACAGCTGTTACTTCATGCCCAATTTGTACATGAAAAGAAGGAAATGATTAAATTAAATTGAAATTATTGTGAAATGTTCTTAAAATGTTTGTGTTCCTAACTTTTCAAAGATATAGGAGCTAGTTTTAGTGCTAGTACTCTTTGTAAAATATTCTTAGAGCCAAAAAAAAAAAAAAAATGTGTGCGTTAGCTTGCAGTCAGCTGTAATGTGAGCGGTGTGTTCAACCCCGCGAGGCGACAACCTCTGTGGCTTTCTTTGCTGCTAGATCTTTGAAGTCGGCTTGGTGTGTCCGGGCCTTTACTCTCCAAAACATAAGGATTTTTATGAATTAATAAGTCATTACTTTCAAACCATCAATTAAATAATTTAATAGTTAAAATGTTTTTGAAACTAAACGAATAGATATGAATATATTACATGTGGTGGTGTAAGGATTTTATGTTATTACTTTTTACTTGATTGTTACACAACATGGCATTTTTAGCACAACTGTTTAGAACAGGTTTCTAGAAGATTTTTCTTTTTGCCATTTTCTTTATCGTGAACATTCTTCATTGTGGTCACCGTATTATCACTTCATTGTTTCTCGGAATAGAAAAGGGAGCTTCCCAGCCTCTTGGAAATACACAATTCAATTGTAATGTGTGAATATGATGAGGAAGAGCAGTCCGCATCAGACAACAGCTATTCAGTCTCAGCTCGTAAGTGGACATGAAATAATATATGCAATATTTTTACTTTCAACAGCAAAGACTGAACCAACTTATACAATGCCACCATTAGCAGCCACAATTATATTAAACATCCAAGTACCTCTGTTATAGACCATAATCATGTGCATTTAAAACACCCTACTGCCCTGCCAACAGATCCTACGCCCAGGTCTTTTTCTAAAAGCACACAGCCATACATTAATGCTGCCTCTTCCTAAATCATGTCTGTATTTGATGCAAAAACATACCTCTCCGATCACCCAGAGGCAATCCAAATCACCAACACCATCTGTGATATGATTTGCACTGATTTATTACTACATATTAGAGTTTATAATGTCGCTTTTGTCATCCCACACAACAAAACCTTCTTTCTGGCATGCTTTTTCACATAAAGTTGTCCCCCAGATCACAGTACACAGGTGCATAATAAAGTGAAAGAGACAATTGAATTTGTGGTGGGACATACTGTCCTTTGTACAACTGACATCTGGGCAAGCAAACTCTCAGCAAATGCATATTTGCCCTTGAGGGACCACTGTGCCATGCAGTCAGGGAGGCAGGTGCTGTAACATGACAGCATGTCTACAAATGGATTTGTTAAACAAGGGTCACAGTGCTGCCAACATTCAGGAACATATTGATCAGATGGTATATTTCCCTATCAGACAGATTTGAAGGACAGAATCTCAGTGGAGAGTTGTGTGACTGATTATACCAGCAATATGATCAGGGCCATGACTAATCATGACCACATCCATTGCATGGCACATTACTTAGTGGTAACAAGTTCCTTGAAAGTTTGCCAGAGCTTATGTTATGTCATCTGTCTGAAAAAGAATATTTTGATTTATCCACAGATCCAACAAGGCCACAGCAAAGCCACCTGCCTGATGGCTGGGAGCAGGAGGCCTATCACAGCATGCTGTAATTTATTTTTTTTTATTTATTTTTTTTTTTATAATGAAAAACCTGAATTAATGGTGATAACGGTGAAGTCATGCAACCTTGGTGTAGTATGCGGGCATTTTACCCCACCCATGGGGGTAAAATATACACTGACCAAAATTATAAAAGCAACACTTGTTCACAAATCGATCTACATCTGTGTTAGTGAGCACTTCTCCTTTGCCGAGATAATCCATCCACCTCACAGGTGTGGCATATCAAGATGCTGATTAGACAGCATGATTATTGTACAGGTGTGCCTTATCACTGTAAAAAACTATTTGTTGAGTCAACTTAAAATAATTTGTAACCTGGCTGCCTTAAAATTTGAAGTTCAGTCAACTCAAAAAAAAAGTTTATTCAACTTGAAATGTTAAATTATACTAAGTGACAACTTTTGAGTTGAATCAACTTCAAATTTTAAGGCAGCTGGGTTACTTACCCATCTGTTAAGTTTAACAAACACAAATATTTAAGTTGTTACTTAGTACAACTTAACATTTGAAGTTGACTAAACTTATTTTAGTTGACTGAACTTAAAATTTTAAGGCAGCAGGGTAACAAATTATTTTAAACTGACTCAACAAATTGTGTTTTTTATTTTTTTACAGTGTAGGTTGGCCACAATAAAAGGCCACTCTAAAATGTGCAGTTTTACTCTATTGGGGGGGTCCGAGGGGGTCCAAAAACCAGTCAGTATCTGGTGTGACCACCATTTGACTCACGCAGTGCAACACATCTCCTTCGCATAGAGTTGATCAGGTTGTTGATTGTGGCCTGTGGAATCTTGGTCCACTCCTCTTCAATGGCTGTGCTAAGTTGCTGGATATTGGCAGAAACTGGAATACGCTGTCCTATACGCCGATCCAGACCATCCCAAGCATGCTTAGTGGGTGACATGTTTGGTGAGTATGCTGGCCATGCAAGAACTGGGATGTTTTCAGCTTCCAGGAATTGTGTACAGATCCTTGTAACAGGTTCCGTGCATTATCATGCTGCAACATGAGGTGATGGTCGTGGATGATACCACAACAATGGGCCTCAGGATCTTGTCATGGTATCTCTGTGCATTCAAAATGGCATAAATAAAATGCACCTGTGTTCGCTGTCCACAACATATGCCTGTGCATACCATAACCCCACCGCCACCACAGGCCACTCGATCCACAACGTTGCAAATCAGCAAACCGCTCACCCACACAACGCCAGTCTGCCATGGATGGATTATCTCGGCAAAAGAGAAGTGCTCCTAACACAGATTTAGACAGATTTGTGAACAATATTTGAGAGAAATAGGCCTTTTGTGTACATAGAAAAAGTCTTAGATCTTTGAGTTCTGCTCATGAAATATGGGGGCAACAACAAAAGTGTTGCGTTTATAATTTTGGTAAGTGTATATATATTGGCTTTTTGCAGAGGGAACCTTTATTACTTTCACACAAACCTACAGTATATATGAGAACATGCAGTATATTAATGGCAAAGTATGGTGACCGAGAGGGGACATGTTTGGTTCACTTAATTTGACGTGGCCATGACATATTAACTCCTGGGAACGTGATGTCGTGGCCACGAGATAATTTGTGGGAACATCATATTATGTTGTGGCCTCGAGATCATTTTGTAATGACATCTTCTTATGTTGAGGGAACAGCATATTTTTCTTGTGGCCAAGAGTTTAATGCATAAACAAACCTGTGGAACCATAGTAACCATAGTAAGTTTGATCAGAGATTGATTTATTAATATATTTAATTTAACATTAAGAAATTATTATATTAATTATTATAGAAATTAATACATTGTTAAATTATTATATTAGCCATATGCCATGCTGTCTATGCGAATGCTGTCTACACACAATGTAGACAGCATTCGAAAGAAGTTTATCATGAATACATAAAGTACATCAAAAGCCGCTTTTCCACTGTCGGGCCGAACGGTTCTTAGAACGGTCAGGTACGGTTCCAGTTGTGTTTCGACCTGAGCCTGGTACGGCACGGCACGATGACAAACCGTTCTCGGCCCGGAATTCTCGGCACGGTTAGACAGCCGTGCTGAACCGTGCTGACAGAGTGTGTGCGCTAAGCGGAAGCGCGCCATTTGATCAAACAGCCAAGTTAACAGTTACGCTGTGTTCATAGCTCATGCATTAATACTGTAAATAAATGTGGTAGAAAGGTTTTACCTTCTGTGTCCGTCTCCGTTGGCATGCATATCCACTCAGCATTTGTTTGTAACGCGATACCTGTCGTCGTCTTCTGTTTATTTTATTTTTTTGCGCCAAGAGTTGTGTCCTTTTTTTCTGTTATTTAATGAAGTAAATATCAGATTTAAAAAAAGGAGTCCCAAAAACAGAAATATCTGATAATTGTCCATATGGCTGTTTTACATTACAATTGCATTCCCAAAACAACGACTGACGCATTTGTATTTACATTCCAAAGAGTTCCGTTATCAGCACCACAGTGGAAAATGAAACTGTATCCGTGCTGACTGGCCCGGATCGGCACGGAACGGAACGGTTAAGCAAAGAGAACGGTTCGGCCCAATAATGGAAAAGCGGCTATAAAATAGGCCTACAAGAAAACATTTTATCCATCCCACAGTCTTGTAAGTCCACTGACTGATTGTCTTTTCCCCGTAATATTTGTATATTATTAGGGGCCAAGCACTGAAAGTGCGATGGCACCTATTGTATCCGTTAGCGTACTTTTTCTTCCGCTCTGGAAGTCTATGACAGCCCATAGAACCACTTGCGGGAAAGTTGTGAAATTTGGCACACTGATAGAGGACAGTCTCATCATTAACCACAGCAAATTTGGAGTCTCTAACTCAAACTCTCTAGCGCCACCACCTGTCCAAAATTTCAGTCATTTAATGCTAATAACGTTTGAACCGTAAGGGACATAATCAAAATTGTTTTTTTCTCTGAATCCTTGGCTCATGCCGAGTCAAATGAAGTCCAAAATTCAAAAATCGTGAGGTTTAGTTTTTTTTTCTATAAATTTTTATTCGTAAAACCTACTTTTTCGAACTCGTCCTAGACGGTTTGTCTGATTTTCACCAAAATTGGCTCAGATCATCCTCAGACCATGCTGGCAAAAAGTTATGGAATTCAAGTTGATTAGTCAAACCGTTCTCGAATAACGTGCAAATGAATTCTACAAAAAGCACGCAAAAATGTATGTGAGGCTATATCTCCACAACGGTCTGGCGTATTGAGACCAAACTTTGTGTGTGTAATAACAAGCATGACTTGAGGCTACCTGCAGTGTTTCGGCACAGTGCCACCTAGTGGTCAGGAGATATGTAAAATGCCTTTTTTGGCTTATAACTTCTGAATGGTTTGGTCAAAGATCACAAAACTGGTCTCTTCAGATTCGGTGCATCATGCTGAGTCCAACCATATCCAGTTTTGAGTGTCGACCATATTGACTTTTGTCCAAAAATGCTATATTTTACGAACGCATTGACATATCGTTACGAAACTCGGTATGTGTCTTCAGCACCATGCCCTGACAGTACTCAAAATGTTTGGATGTAGCGCCATCTTGTGGTCAAGTTATAACGAAATTTAGAAATCTGCTTATAACTTTTGTTTAGATTGGCCTACTCTAATGAAACTAGTCTTGATATATTCCTTGGATCATGCCGAGATCATTGATACCAATTATGGCATAATTGGATGAACTTCCTGTCCGCCATTTTGATTTATGTTGAAAACCTACTTTTGTGAACTCCTCCTAAACTGTTTGTCCGATTGTCACCAAATTTGACTCAGATCATCTTCAGACCGTGCTGACAAAAAGTTATGGATTTCGTGTTGATGCTTAGTAGGAAACGGTTTTCGTTTAGCGCATCAACGAATTTGCTGGAAGAATGCCAAACTGCATCTGAGGCTGTATCTCTGCAGAACTTTGACATATTTGCACCAAACTTTGTATGTGGCATTGTCACCTCACACTGACCACGCCACATCAATTTGGTAACAGCACCACCTATTGGTCAGAAGTAATACACCATTCATTAAGCATTATTAATGAAATTTCCAAAAATGCTGATAACTTTAATTTACATTGGCCTACTCTAATAAAACTGGTCTTGTTATATTCCTTGGATCATGCCGAGAACACTGATACCAATTATACCATAATTGGATGAACTTCCTGTCCGCCATTTTGATTAATATTGAAAAATTACTTTTTCAAACTCCTCCTAGACCGTTGGTCCAATTTTTACCAAATTTGACTCGGATCATCTTCCGACCATGCTGACAAAAAGTTATGGTTTCCGTGTCAATAGATGAAACGGTTTTCATTTAGCACATCAACAAATTTGTTGGAAAGATGACAAACTGTATCTGAGGCTGTATCTCCACAAAGCTTTGACATATTTACACCTAACTTTGTATGTGCCATTGTCACCTCACACTGACCACGGCACTTCAATTTGGTAACAGCGCCACCTATTGGTCAGAAGTAATACACCATTTATTAAACATTAATAATGAAATTTCCAAAAATGCTAATAACTTCTGATTGCATTAGCCTATTGTAATGAAACTGGCCCCAAAACATCCCTTGGATCATGCCAACAACATACATACCAATTATACCATAGTTGGTCGAACTTCTTTTCCACCATTTTGATTAATGTACAAAACCTACTTGTTTGAACTCCTAGACCGCTGGTCCAGTTTTCACCAAATTTGACTAAAATCATCTTCAGACTGTCCTGACACAAAGTTATGGATTTAATGTCGATAGACAAAACTGTTTTCGTACAACACCACCACAAATTTTAGACTTGATGCTCTGAGTCTGACTCTGAGGCAGTATCTCTGTGAAGCTGTGACATAATGACACCAAACTTTGTGTGTGTCATTGTAACCTCACACTGAACACACCACATTGATTTGATAACCTATTGGCCACCTATTGGTCAAAAGTGATAAGCCAATAAATTCTATTATTAGCGCTTGTATTTATTATTTTTCAGCCATTTCTTTTTTTTTTTGTTAACAACTGTTTATTGAATTTTTTTCAAATAACAGTAATATAAAGCAAAAATCACTTGTGCAAATTAAGAACCCACCCCGAACCCATCCCACCCCTGGTAGACTTTAAACAAAACAAAACAAAACAAACAACAACAACAACCACAACAACAACAAAAAATAGAGATAAAGTAAAATACAATGTCGACCTTAATAATAATAATAAAAATAATAATAATAAACAAATAGATAAATAAGATATAATAAAATAATTTTACAATGATTTTAGAAAAGATGACACAACATTAAAAGCTGAATACCATAGATTTACAGTTTTGACATTAGGTCCATGTATACGAGAAGTTGAGAGTTCCATTGATATAATGTCCAACAAATACACCGTCCAGGTTCGTCTGTCCATTGTGTGAGGAGGACTCCAACGGTTGACTAGCAATTTTTTTGCTGCTGTGAGAGCGGATAACAGTAAACATCTTTGTTGGCTGGATAAAGTAAGGTCCCAGAAATCATTCATGAAAAATGTCGTGAAGTTAAACCTATCTCAGTGCCCAGCAAATATGATAGATCCTGTGAAAGTTGAGCCCAAAAAGGTGAGAGAGAGGGGCACTCCCAGAAAAAATGCAAAAATGTCCCTAAAGATCCTTGTGAACAGAGATTACAGTTAGGAGAAGACGACAGATTCATATAAAAACGTTTTATTGGAGTCAAATAAACCCTATGAAGCAATTTCCAATGAATCATTTGGTGATTAGGGTTTTTCGAAGACAATTTAAACATACCCCATACCTGATCTGAGAATAAAACATTCACATCATCATTAAGATCTTTGGCCCAAACAGTTGTAATAGATAAAGGTTTGTATGAATGCTCAAGAAGAAAGAGATAGATAACTGAAGCAGAGGAGGGAGATTCCTCAGAAGGAAGAATTAGTTTGCGCAGAGGATGAATAGGCAGCTGAGAGTTCCAAGGCACCCCATAGGCCCGTAGGGCCGATCTAATGCACAAATACATGAAAAAGGAGGTGCCAGGAAGATTATATTGAGTTTTGAGATCCTGAAAGGATTTTAAACCACTGTCATCATAGATATCTCCCAAAGTGTTTACTGTATTATGAGTCCATTGCGGACAATGAAATGGAATATTACCTGACAAAAGATTATTATTGTGGAAAATAGGCGAATGCTTGTGCCATATTGTAACTTGTTGTGAACGCCTTTCAACATCCCTCCATGTGGAGAGGAGGTGGGTTACAATGGGACCAAACCGAGATTTACACTGCCTAAGCGGAACCCCCGAAAAAACAAGATGCTTCAATATATACGGATGAACGACAGATTCCTCAATTGCTCTCCAAGACACAGAGGCATCAGGATCAAACCAGACTGATAAAGGGCGGAGAGAAAAGGCTTGAGCGTACAGTCTAAAGTTGGGGAAAGAAAGACCTCCATGTAATCTGCATCGTTGTAAGGTAGTCAGTTTAATACGAGGACGTTTCCCATCCCAAATATACCGTGAAACACATGCATCCAGTTTGTTCCAGTAACCGACAGGTGGCGAAATAGGAATCATGGAAGAAAAAAAATTAATACGTGGGAGAACATTCATTTTAATCACTGATATACGAGCCTGAAAAGAAGTAGGAAGACGAGACCAATTTTCCAAATCTGAAGATACTTTGGCTAGAATACTATTATAGTTTTTTGAGATGATTTCCTGCAGAGTAGGAAAAATATCTATCCCTAAGTACTTAAAATTTTGAACCAAAGGAATAGATATAGAAAGAGGCATTGAATCAATTTTGGAGTTAAGGGGAAGTAAACATGACTTACTCCAATTAATTTTAAACCCAGAAAGAGTTCCAAAATGGTCAAATAAATTTAACACATGAGGAATAGAATATGATGGCTTCTCCAAAAACAATAAGATATCATCAGCAAACAAAGAAATATGATGATGAGTATTCCGTATAATTATGGGAAAAATAGTGTCAGATTGTCGGACCGCTTGAGCTAAGGGTTCCAAAGATAGAGCAAATAACAGAGGAGAAAGAGGGCAACCCTGACGAGTACCTCGATGTATAAAGAATGGTTTAGAGCAAACAGAACCTGTAAGAACAGCAGCTGCTGGGTTGGCATACAGAATTTTTATCATGTTTATAAAACTCGATCCTAGACCCATTTGCTGTAGAACCGCCCATAAGTAGTTCCATTCCAGCTGATCGAACGCTTTCATCGCATCTAAAGATAATACTGCAGAAGGCGAAGACAACATATCAGATGAATTAATAATATGATATAACCTGCGTAAGTTATCCGAAGCAGAGCGAGATTTAATGAATCCAGTTTGGTCGTAATGAACTAACCTATTCATAAATTTCTCTAGACGACGGGATAGTACTTTAGCATATAATTTAACATCAGTCCCGATCAAAGAAAGTGGTCGATAGCTAGAACAGGAAGTTGGATCTTTATCTTTTTTTAACAGGAGAGAAATAACAGCTATATTAATAGATGGGTGAAAAGAGCCTTGAGTAACTGAAAAATTTAACATATCTAACATGAGGGGGCCTAAATCCGACCAAAAAGTAGTATACAATTCGACTGGAATACCATCTATACCTGGGGATTTCCCCTTATTCATAGATCGGATTGCTGACTCCAGCTCCTGAAGAGTGATCGGTTCAGACAAGCATTCTGAATCTGAATCTGACAGTCGCGGTAAATCAATGTTGGACAGAAAAGATACAATAGAATCAGGGTCATCATCAGCAGAAGAAGTATAGAGGTTCGAGTAAAAAGAGTGGAAGGCGATATTAATGTCTTTTGGGTCTGTCATAATGTGGCCAGATTGGGATTTCACTGCTGAAATATTAGCAAACTTTTCACTATTGCGTAGTCTTAGAGCTAAAAGGTGGCTTGGTCTACTCCCTTGAAAATAGTAATTTTGCCTGGATCTTTGAATTAGGAATTCTGCCCTGGATCTCAGTAATGAATTGAGTTCAGACCTAACCGCCATGATTTTGCTGAGTGTATTGTCTGAGAAACAACGTTGATTATCTCTAGTCAGATACTGGAGCTGTGATTCCAGCTCGACTATCTTTTTTTGTCGGTTTTTCTGAAGGAAAGAAGCATATGAAATTGAGTTATTCCTTATAAATCCTTTAACTGCATTCCAAAGAGTTCGCGGATCATCCACTGAACCTCGGTTAATTTCAATAAACTTAGCAAATTTATTTTTGAATTGACTGCAAAAGTTTTCATCTTGTAACAATTTAGGGTTAAATCGCCATCTAGTGGCACGAGATGGTCGAGGGATCAAAGATAAACTGCACAAATTTCCATCATGATCCGACAGAGATAAAGAACAGATATCAGCATTACGAACAGCTGACGATAAAGAAGCAGAAATGAAAATATAGTCAATTCGCGAATAGGATTTATGAGTAGCAGAAAAGAATGTGAATGACTTAGCAGAAGGATTTAATAAACGATAAATATCCACCAATGAGGATGAAGTTACACATTGCCGAAGTTTATCAGAACAAAAAGCTTGAGAGTGTGATTCCCTTGGTCCAGATCTATCTAGACTATGGGACATTACAGAATTCATATCTGCACCCAATACAATTTCAGAATCCGAAAATTTCAAGAGATAGGTAGACAAAGCAGAGAAAAAAGTAGGGTCAGGAATACAAGGGGCATAAACTGAAAGAAATACAATATTCCTGTTCTCCACTATTGTTTTTATATATGTAATTCTACCGTCTGTATCAAAACCTTTATCTAGAATAGTAATATTTAAATTTCTCCGCACCAATATTAATACACCCTTAGTTTTAATATCCGAAGATGAGTGAGATACCACTTCATAAAACTTATTATTACACCTGCGAATATCCTCCTCTTTCAAATGGGATTCTTGAACTAACACTATATCAATCTTTCTTCTTCGCAAAAAATCCAAAAAACCTGTACGTTTGTGAGGGCCATTTAGGCCATTAATATTACAACTCAGAATATTAAGGTCAGTCATTAGTATCAAACAGAATTATAGCATAATAAGACAAAATACAAGTTTGAAAATAAAACCAGTTGAGTCTACCATTAAACCACCCCCCACCCTTCCCATCACTATTCAAAGAAAGATCAACACAGCCCCATGAACTATGGCAGATCAAATCAAGAACAAACCTTAATCTGCCAGCCCCCCTTATTATGATCCGTGGCGTCAACAAAAACCTGCACATCAGTGAAGCACCAACACTGGCCCCGTATACATATATATAATAATAATAAAAATAAATAGATATAAAAATAAAAATAAGAAAATAACATACAATTAAAAATAAATAAACAAAACAATAAAAAGTAATGAAACTAGGAGTCTCCAAGCTGCCAGAAACCAGAGTACACAATGCCAGCCATAATCAGTAAACGTTACAGTATAAACATGTAAAGTTTATACTGTGCATAAAGAAAAGAAATGATCATTAAAGTAAACGGTGAAAGACAGTCACCTAACCACTTTTAACATTGCTTCTCCAGCTTTAGTTCACTGAGGGATAGAGGACGAATGGGCCCCGAGAAAAACTCTTGCTTCTTCTGGAGAGTATAGCATCTTAGGTTCACCTTGGTTGAGAATGACCTTCAGTGTTGCAGGATAAAGAAGAAAATTCTGGATGCCAGCTTCCCTCATTTCCTTCCTAATTGGCGCAAATGCACTTCTTCTTTTTGCGGTGACGGGAGAAAAATCTGGAAAGAAGGAGAGTGTTGATCCGTCAGGTGTTTTCACCGGGGCATGAAGTCTGGCGGCCCGCAGAATGAGCTCCCTGTCCGTGTACCGCAGCAGTTTAAAAAGGAAAACCCGAGGTTTAGCTCGATCTGAGGAGAGCCTGGTGTATACGCGATGTGCTCGCTCCACTTCAATCTCTTTGCCCGCCAGGGATGGAAGCCACGTCGGTAACGATCTTTTCAAAAATCCAATAGGGTCGTCTTTTTCGGAACCCTCAGGCAATCCAACCAGCCGCAAATTGCTGCGCCTATTGTGATCCTGCAGATCCACTACCTGTTGCTCCAGCGCGGCTACACGCTTATCGTGATCTGCGACAACTTTCTTTTGTTCTCTCAACTCCCCTGTAAGAAGATCCAGTTTCGAGCATAGCGACTGAACAACTGTCATGTGTGAAGCAAACTCGTTCCGCATCGCCGTCAACTCAGTTCTTAGAATGTCCTCAAACTGCGCAACAGTGTTCGCCATCTTATCAACCATATCGCTTGAGTTCGGTGACTTTGATTTCTTCTTAATCGGAGAAGCCGACGGAGACAAGTCCTGCTGTTTTCGATTGTATGCCATCTAGCGAAGTACTATTAATGAATAAAACTTAAAATAAAGCGAAAAAAATCAACAAAAAGGGGCCAAACGTA
Source organism: Labeo catla (assembly GCA_012976165.1). Taxonomy (NCBI): domain Eukaryota; kingdom Metazoa; phylum Chordata; class Actinopteri; order Cypriniformes; family Cyprinidae; genus Labeo; species Labeo catla. The sequence goes on along the minus strand of VONZ01001292.1, from coordinate 96,368 downwards.
CGGAGCTCTACTCAAGTGCGACTAGGTTCATGAGCACGTCACGTGACTCCCCTCTATTTTTCAGCCATTTCAACTGATATCATCCTAAAATGGCTTTAATTACTCATTGTTGTAGCCGGTCTGCTGCTCCCTGCCATGCTTAGCTCCTCATTCTGCCTCTTTAGTGCTTGGCCCCGCAATTGCTGCTTGCAGCTATATTTATTATTATTATTGGTTAGATTTTTATATTTGTTTTTTCCCTTTATTTCAATCTCTTTACTTAACATTCTGAATGTAAATTATAGCCTACTGTAAATGTTCGACATGCCAGTAAAGCTTTGATTATGCTATATGACTGGAATTTTTACTGGAATGCAGTTTAAATTTGAATTTAACATATATTTCATTTCATTTAGGCTAATTAATAGACCGTGATTATAAATACTATATGTTTCATTGAGGAATGAATCATTCACATAGTTTCATTTGTAAATGAAAACACGCTCATTTATCGTCACACACAGGCATCATTGAATCATAAAGTCAAAAATGTATTGGCATAATTGTCTGGAATTTACAAAACATAGCCCTAACCAGTTATTAAAATTATAATGATAATAGGTTGAATTAAGGGTGATTGGGACATAAGTTAAAATGGGACAGTATAACTATACAGAATTTGTTTTCTCACCTAATGAGGGAAAATAAAAACTCTTTTGCTGAGTCCTTGGTGTAAGACCACATAATTAAAATGGGATGCCCTGATTGGTGTGACATCTTGTAGGTGGGTGGAGCATGCATCAAACAGGAAGTTGACCATGAAAAGCATGAACAGAGAAAAATGACATAAGCTTTTGCCAGTTTTCTTTATAAGGTCCTAAAATTGTCATAGGTACTATATTATACAAAGTTCTGATTGAAACATAAATATGATGCACTACTTCTACAAAACCAGTAAAAAAAAAAAAAAAAAAGTGTATAATTTTGGGTGATTGGGACAGTGCTTAAATGATTTGCTAATTAAGAAAATGTGATTGACCTTGTAATAGAGAACTATTGTATATGCTGTTTATGCCCTAAATTAGTGGTTTCCAACATTTGTATTTTGTATTAACATTTGTATATATCTATTTGATTTTTTAATGTTTTTAATGGCTTTTGGCCTTCTGGTCTTCTTTTACCTCAGTTACATGTGTTGTATTGTATGAATTTTGGATAGATTTATGAACTAAGAAATAAAGTTGAACAGAAATAAACATGGGTAACATGATGGTGAACAGAAAAGAAAATACTGCATGAACTAACTTGTGCAATACCATAAATATTCTTACACTACCCTAAATAAATGAAAAAATTTGCTCTCCCAATCACCCAAACCTTGTGTCCAAATCACACATATTTTTTTTTTTTGGCACAGTTTACAGAAAAGTGTATGCCACACATCCTTTCATTCTAAAATAATATTGTTTCCGCCTCAAATGGGTTGTGAACATCTTCAGTATTACAGAAATATGTTTTGGGCTGATGTTTTAAATTTATGGCAAGAAACCTTGCACAGGGCAGAATTTCAAAAACTGTCCCAATCGCCCTTAATTCACCCTATTATATTATATTATATAAGAACTGATTAGAGTGTTCTGTATATGCTAGTATTTGCTACCATATATTTTGCAAATAGGCTACTGTACACGCCTGACAATTATGTCAATAAAGTTTTGATTTTATGATTGTATTTATGCCCGTGTGTGACGATAATTAAGCGTGTGTTCATTTACAAATAAAACTACTTGAATGATTCATTCCTCAATAGCCTAGTATTTAGTCAATTAATTATCAGAGAAAAAATAAATAAATAAATAACATAAAATATATGTTGAATTCAACCTTTAAACTGCATTCCAGTAAAAATTCCAGTCATAAAGCATAATCAAAGCTTTACTGGCATGTTGAACATTTACAGTAGGCTACCATTTATATTCAGAACGTTAAGTAAAGAGATCAAAATAAAGGGGGAAAAAAATAAAATAAATAAAAATATAACCAATAATAATAGGCTAATAATAATAATAATAATAATAATAATAGTAACATACAAATATTAAGGGAAAAAGACGATCAGTTAATGGACTTACAAGACTGAAGGATGGATAAAAATGTTTTCTTGTCGGTCTATTTTATTTGATTTACTTTGCTATATTGTGTGTAGACAGCATGGCCTATGGTTAATATAATCATTTAATAATGCATTAATTTCTATAATAATTAATATAATAATTTTTTAATTTAAAATAAAATATTAATAAATCCATCTCTGCAAATCCCGGGTTACTATGGTCACACAGGTTTGTTTACGCATTAAACTGGTGGCGACAAGCAAAATATGTCGTTCCCTTAACATAAGAAGTTGTGGCCACGAAAAAAAAATGGCTGTCGTTACCTTGACAGAATGGTCTTGTGGCCATGACATAATATGACGTTCCCACAAGTTAACATCTCATGCCACGTCATATGATCACGTTAATATGTCGTGGCCACGACAAAATTAAGTCAACCGAACATGTCCCCTCCCGGTCACCATAGCAGAGGCATAATGAGAGTGCTCTTTACAGACATGCAGACATATGTTGAGTTGAAAGGCAAGCAGCCCACCATTAAGTCAATACTTGATACCACTAATACTGTAGAATGGCTGGTATATCTACTAAACAACAGATTTTAGTAGGTTGAAGTGTTATCACTGAAGTCCAACATAAGATTTCTGAAAGACGGTTTCTGCTTCTGCTACCACTGAGTCAACCATGAGTGAGTCAACTTTGTTTGATGCATGGCAGCGATGTTAAGCATGACTCAAGGTAGGTAGCACTCCATTTGCCATTTTCCTCCTCCATTACTACTCCAGGTCGAAAGATCTGGTTTGTATCACTAACATCTCATCCACTGACAGTAAAGAGAATTTGAATTTGCTTTGAGATACTTGACCTGCTCTTCCAAAAGTGACTCTTCTTAAGACTATTTTAGCACAGCATAATTTGACATGCTTGTTGTAGTCTTTAGAACATAAGAAGGAACTTATAGATTAAATGTTAGAAACTGAAGAACTCTATGGTTTCTCAACATCATTTCCTTGCCTTTGACTTTGATGATTTTGGATCCCGATTCATCAACAGCAATTGGCTTCAACACTGCACAACATTCTAGTAACTATTATTAACTAACAAGGAACTCTGATTAATGAATCAGTAAGTAATAGCACTCAGTTGAAAGTGGTAGTTCTTGAGTCATTACTAGTGGGTTACCATGATATTCACTTTAGAATAATAATCCAAATAATTAGTAGTTCCTTTAGAAAGGTGTAGTAACAGTTCAGTCATTACTATCCGAAACATTGACAATGTTGTCTAAAATGTAAGTCACTTAATATTAACTAGGCCTACTTGTTTAAACTTATGCATAAATCATTGTCAGTTTTGCTGTTGTACTGGTTTTCTGGGAAAACTGCACACTTTTGGATGTGTCATCTTGCTTAACAAGGCTATATCATATGTTATAAATAAATATAAATATATATATATATATATATATATATATATATATATATATATATATATATATATATATATATATATATAGTCATTCAGTGTACATCAGCTGAGCACTTGAGGCACCTAACATACCTCAAAAGCTTGCAAAGATTTCAGTCATTACTAGAGAGTTATCATGTTATTCACTTTAGCGTACTGATCCAAATAATTAGTAATTGCTTCTGACTGATTTGGTAATACTTGAGTCATTACTAGTGGATTACCATAATCTTCACTTTAGAATTAACTATACATTTTGCATCATTCACATTAATTATGAACCATATAGTAGTTCTCAGTAGATCTCCGGGAGATATGAAAAAATAAATAAAATAGTAGTTAATGATTAGCTAACAGTGAACTACCACTTTCAACTGAGAGTTTCAGTTTCTTGTTAGTTAATAGTACTTACTAGAATATTCATTAATGAAGGAACAGTATTCTACCCACCAACGATCATGATTTCTGCTGTAAATCTTCTTTAATGTTCTACTGAAGAATCAGAATCAGAATCACGTTTATTGCCAAGAAATGTACGTATACATTTACGAGGAATTTGTCTTGGTAAATTGGTGCTTGACAAACAACAGAAAAAGCATAGCACAGTAAAGCATATGTAAAGTGAGGCAGTGCAATTGTTTACAGTTGAGATTTAAATTCTACATTCCTGAACATTGTGCAAGAGGTGCAGCAAGAAGCCAGCGCAAGTGCTTACAGTGTAGAGTTTTTTTTTTTTTTTTTTTTTTCTTCTTTAAATGTGAAATATAATGTCTGTAGGCATGAGTAATAAACCTGGATGGGTCCTGAGTATTATTGATAAGGGCATTATTTATATATTATTTATTCAGAAAAAAAGTCATTGTGCTTTGTAGCTTTGCAGATCATTTACATGCACCAACAGCTATATTACACACTAAAGGGAATGTAAAACACACACACATACACACACACACACACATACACACACACACACACACACACACACACAATAGGTGCCTTTTAAACAACAACTACGTACTGTGACTATGTCTGTGTACTATGTCTGATGAAAATAGAAGTGTGCACTTATTAAGATAATTACAGTAATCTGCATGAAGAGAAAAATGAGAACTCTGTTGATTTATATGAATAAATATTTTGTTCCTTTGTTCACTGGTAGAAATTTTCACATGAATTAACCTATGTTTAGAAATAAACATGTAATAAAAAACAACAGTCTGAAATCGCCACCTATACTTTTATTCATTATTGTCTACATTAGTCCACTGACTGAGTGAATGAAAACGAGTGAGGAAATTCAGACTAGAGCTTAAGATCTTTACCCGAACCCGATGAAACCCGATGGGACCTGACGGGTTCGGGCTTAATTTATATAATTTTATACGGGGCGTTGAGGCCAATTGTAGAGAGAAGTGGCGAAGCAAATCCCACGGAGCCTTTATCTTAATTTCGTTATTGCCAAATACCCATCTTAATTTAGAACTTATCTTAATTTAATTTGTTAAGAAAGACTCATTTTATTGGGCGTTGGCCTATTTATAGGCTAAGTGTATGCCTATTTAGAGTGCTAAGATGTTACGATGTTACAGAGGACTTATTTTATTTCTTTGTTCCAACTTCCAAGTGGCCTATAGCCTACATTAGTCATTAATAAATTGTTAAAACATGTATAAATGACTCATTCTTGACAAAAGCCAAAGAGCTGTGTGCTTGCGCACATTTGAATAATGTCGGGCTGTAAGCGGGTTCGGGCTTTTAAAAGCTGCCAATCAAAATATACTTTCGGGCTCGGGCCCGACTTTTAAGGCCCGATTACAGCTCTAATTCAGACACTTTAGACCATGGCTTGACATTCACTTTTTTTCTCACCAGCCATTGTGGCTAGTGGTTTTCCAAAATTACTAGCCATTCAGCTTTTTTAATGGCCACAGTTTTGTTGCTGGGAAATTTTGCTTTAAATGATTGAAGTTGAGTGCTAAAATTTACTTAAACTGATGTCCATTTTTGCATATATAAAGGGCATTTGTCCTAACCTTATTAAATGTATATATCTTCTTTCATATAAATAATTTCAGTTAACATACTAAGAAAATATGGGGCTGATCAATCAAATGAAATCAGTATCAAAATCTTTCCGCTTTTTTTTTTTTTTTTTTAAATACGGAAATATGAAATGTTGGAACAAAGTGCAATAATAGGCTAAAACTGAAAGTAAACCGCAAGCAATAAGTGACTCATTGAGTCATTCATTCAAACAATTTGTTCAGAGGGCTGATGCATTCATGAATGAAGCAAGTGCCTGTCTTCCTGAATGGGTTATTGAATCACTGACTCACCCAATTCATTCAAAATGCTCAATCATTCAGTAATGAAACACAGCTGTGTGCTGCTTAGAGATGCAGGACTGTTCTGCAGTAACAACAGTCAACATTGACAATATTGTCTAAAATCTAAGTCACTTAATATTAACTAGGCCTACTTGTTTAAACTTATGTATAAATCATTGTCAGTTTTGCAGTCATACTGGTTTTCAGGGAAAACTGCACACTTTTGGATGTGTCATCTTGCTTAACAAAGCTATATCATATGTTATATATATATATACATAAACTATGCTTTTACTAAAGAATGTTTCTTCTGTGCGCAGTTTGTTTTTTTATCTCTCACACAGAGACCCCATCTTCTGATTAGATGGAGAATGGATTGCTAGTCATTCAGTTTACATCAGATGAGCACTTGTTATTGAGATGTATTATGGGATTGAGTGCACTTAATAATGTCCACCATGGTTTCAGACACCTAAATGGCTGTTCCCTAAAAGAGTGCACCAGATGAGTGTAAGGGGGCAATTTCAGAAACAGCCTAAGCCTGTGATTCAACTCACTAAACATACATTTACTAATTTCCCTGAAAACTTTGCAAGAGCTAAGAATCCTCACCATTTTTAAAGTCTGTTCCACTTTGTTAAGCAAGTCGACGTTTCTGCTGTCAGTATTTCTAACTTTTAAATTCATTGCAGTTTTGGGTGAGAGAGGCCTCCTAATAAGGCCATTTGAGAAAGAATAACTATAATAATTTAGTTTTATTTAATTTCACATTGTTTTCCTTTTCCTCTCTAATACAAAAAGGTGCTCCCAATCCCAATGAGCAGCTTCATCTGCCAAAGTGCAACTCAATTGTGACATTACAGCAAATTAGAACTGTAATGTATAACAGAAGAGTTATATTGAGATTTAACATCATAATACTTGTAGCTATTCAGATAATAATAATTCATGGGTTTCAGTCATGTGACTTTTTTGTCGTGGCCGCCATCTTTAGGACCTTGCGTAGCCTCTCCTTGGTGATGGTAAACCAAAATAACACTTAACCAGCAACGAAAAACAAGTTGTTGTTTTTTTTTTGTTTGTTTGTTTTTTTTTTTTAAATAGATATATTAGGATTATACCCTTATTTACTGTCAAGCGAACTGCTGATTCCACTAAAGTTTAGTGAAAACATACCATTTTGACCTCAAACAATCCCTCTCCATACACTCGGGCCAGTTTCAGGTAAATTCTCACCTGCCAGAGACTTGCCCATCTGCTGCACCCGGCCTGGATATGTGGGTATTCAGTGCCAGATTCTGGACCAAATCAATCTGAGACAGCCGTGATGTATGCTGCGTTCACGCCAGATCGTAATTGCCGTAATTTCGAGATGACAACATGTGACTTCTACTCGGAGCTGTTCACGTCCTCAGACTCGGTATTATGCTTTTCTATGGCAACACTATCAACGCCTAAACAGAGCCTACGTTGGTCAGGTGGTACAGCGGTCATGTGGTACAAGTTGAGCTCTCAGAAGACTTCCAGTTCACAAGCTGTAATGATTAGTTCTACGAGGACGTGAACGCATTTTACAAGTTGGAATCTTGTAATTACGGGAATTCCGATATGGCGTGAACGCACCTTTGCCGACACTGCCGCATTCATCCAAGCCGGAATCGGCCCGTTGCGCAGCACGCCAGACTTATCCTGTTCATTAATATTTCATTTCAAATTGATAACGTTACCTAGCCAAAACGTTTACTTTAATTTTAATTATATAGACTAGAATACATAAATAACATGACTTAACAAATCTATAAACATTATTATGAAAGTAATTGTAAAGTCCATTAAAGAACTCAAGTTGATCAAGCTGGCATGAGCAAAATTTATTTACATAACAATTTATCATGTACCATGTAATTACAGCAAAATAAATAAAAGGTATTTTGAAAAGCCACATTGGTAAATGGCAAAGTTTTGGAATTAAACATTTTATACTTCTGACATGTTGCCGGTGTTGTGCCAAATTCTGACCCCTGCCAGATTACTACCCTCTTAGTATTGGCAGGTTTAGCGTTAGGTGTGGGGGAGGGGTTAGGATTAGGGGTGGGGTTAGGATTAGGCAAATCAGGAAGGGATTTCAGTGAGAGGGGGTAATAATTTGGCAGGGGTTGAAAATGGGCACAACACCGGTTCAAAGCGTCAGTGTCTGGGTGATTAGAAATGACACTATATAAATCACACTAAAAGAAGATGTCACCTCATCTGGACAATTTACGTGAATGAATGCAAGTGGAGTCGGTCTACCTCAGGTATCTATCTCGGTTGTCACCTGATCTCATGAAAGTGCGTATTTTGTGTAGGCTACTATTTATATGCACAAATGACTTGGCGTATGATACGCAATGGGTAGGATTAGAGGTGTAGGGTAGATGCGTATAATATGAATGCGAAAACTGCGTATTTATGCACGTCAAACATATGCATATTATAACTATCAATTTCAGTGTATGAATAGCACGCCAATAGAAACAGAAAATCGTGCTATTGACACGCATTTTCACGAGACCGGGCTTTCGAATTAGTATAGGCTAACGAAAACAATACCTTAAAAATGAAAAGAAGCAGGTTGTTGTATTCATATAATTTTAAACTGCTAAACCCCTGGAAAGTCCAAGAATCCAGTAAGCTAAAGCATTCAGACAGTAAATTCAAAACAGCGCTAATGCAGAGAATAGTGACTTGTCACAGATCAAAAACATCTTGTTGATTTATAAGCTTTAAGTGGAGCATAACGAAAGTCTTCTGACAAATCAGCAGTCTCCCACGCGAAATTAACATTTGGCATATTCATTTGTGAACTCGCTAAAGTAAAGAAATGTAAAAACGCATCTATGCTTATGCGAAATATTTAATCAAAATGAACCCATACATCCACATCTATTGGTAAATAATCCATACCAAAAAATCATACCTGTAGGCCTGTAAAATGTTTTTTAAAACAAATTTATAATAAAAAAAATGCACTTAAAATAAATAAATAAAGAAAGAATAATAATAATAAGTTTTTCTTCCTGATCTAACACTTTAAAATGACATATGTTGATATGTTTTACGACGGATGCCCTTCCTGCCGTAAACCACAATTGTTGATTTAACCTTGTTAATTTAATAACAATTTTAAAGTATATTTTTTGGCTTTGAGTAAAAAGAAAAAGAAAAAAAAAAGTGCAGACTGAAATTGGTACTTTTATTCATGTATACAATAATGGCATTTCTGCACAGCCTGCAGACTTACTGATTTTTTTTTTTTTTTTTTTGGTTATACTGTACTGCAGTTCATGGCTAATTGACCTTGCCATTGAATTTAGTAGCTTAGGCCTCCTTTTATTACATGATGCACTTGTGTGCAAATTAACGTATGTGCAGTAACACTGTCAAAAGTGCAATCCTGATATAAAAACACAAAAAGGGAAATGCCAATATAAGAAACAGTACCTCTCCTTATTAATACTAAAGAAAACTCCTAACCTAAAATTAGGGGTACAATCAATCGATCGATCAATCAATCAATCAAAAATAAATTGAAAAAAATAACAGCTCATGTGCACAGTTCATGTAATGCTAGCAGTAAATTGATCTTATGTCCCAAGTAACTTCTCTGACCATCCAGAGTTTCATTTCCATTGGGGTGTATAGCCATCCAGCTAATGAAATTCAATTAAGTTTAAAGCAGCAGTCATGTGCAAGGCTAATTAGTTTAGCTTGCATGGGTCTCTCTCCCTTGGGTGGGGGGTCTGTGGTTCATGTCCAATTAAGACTTGCACAATCAAAGAAAAAAAAGTCTGCTGGTGAGCACATCGGAGGCCATTAGAAAGCCTGAAGGCCACACTAGAGAGCAGGGGATCTGTAGCCCTAATCGAACACTGTCTCTGCTGGGTTGAATCAGTAGGTCTGAAACCTGCCAGAGGTGAATCAGTGGTTGGGATTGAGGATTTAGTGAAAGACATGTTTCAACTTTTTTTTTTTTTTTTTAGTTTTGAAAGCATACAATATTTAAAAGCATTTTAGAACAGAACAATAGCTGAAGGAATTGCAGGAATCTCTCCCTGTGAGAGTCTGAGTAAAAGGCTAACCTCCATAAGTGTCTAAAACAGTAAGTATGGTTGTGTCTGTGATTTTGTGTGTGATTATATTATATAGCGATAATAAATATACTGAAACTAGGCCATTATTGGAAATTTGTTTGCCAATATTGGATAGTTCATTGTTTCCACCTACTTAGGATTTAGATCACTATCTTGCATTAGATGCAACCCTATAAGAGCACCATCACTTAAAGAGTATTCTCCCTTTGAGAGCATTTGTTGGAGTGGTTTGCATGCAGTAATAGTTTTTATTGTGTTTAAGTTGTATAGTTACAACCACATTTGGGATCATTTAAAGCCGCATTTAAACTGAATTTTGGAAGTTCAAAATCAGGGCACCATAGCAGTCCATTATATGGAGAAAAATCCTGAAATGTTTTCTTCAAAAACATAATTTCTTTACGACTGAAGAAAGAAAGACACGAACATCTTGGATGACAAGGGGGTGAGTACATTATGTTACATCATATGTGAGTACAATCTTTTGTTTTGGAAGTGGACTTCTCCCTTAAACGTACAATACTGACGTATTGATGACACCTAAAAACAAACTGAAATTGCCGCATTAATTTAATTATTGTTGTTTTTATTTGTCATACCAATGACCTTATGTTTTCAATTGCATTATTAAATTGCTAATCATTTATTTAATATGAAATTATAACATTTCTGTTCTGTGAGATTTCTGCTGCCCGCTTGTTACCAAGACTACACTTTAAACCCTTAAAATAAAAAAAAAATAACATTTCTGCCATCGTTTAACCATTCATGTAATATTAACGTGATGGGACACAAAAGGCGTTTTTTCCGACATGCTGTGACTAACAATAGAACCTTAAAATACACCGAATACGCATCATAATTACAAAATGAGACAATTTTATTTGTCCCGATCTTGAAAATTGCGAGGAACGGACCCAAATTAAAGTCTTTATCTTTATCGACTTTAAAGTCTTTATCGATCTTCATCTCCATCCAGAGCAGTGAGTCCAGCAGCAACAGCAATAAACCCGTGCTGAAGTGCATTTTACAAATTCAAATAGTGCCGTGTCAAGAAAAGACAAGTTTTACGGCAGAAAAATCGAACGCTCATTGGCTCTCGCCTGCATTCGTCACAGATTGCGACATGCCGTTTTTCTGGTGAGGTATGTTTTGAATGATGCGCGCGTGCCTTCAAGGATAATATTTTCAGCGATTAACAACTTAAATTCTGCTCTGTGCCTCACACAAACCTTCCGAGTTCCGCCAGAGAGGACTGTGGCTGCAAGGCATTGTCATTTGGACTGCTTTTTGGTACAGCGTTTGACATTTTTGCAATAAAAAAAAATATTGCGATTGCACTTATTTGTCTGTCATGTTTTTCTTTATTACTGTACAGAGAGAGTTACAGTTAGGTTTATAGTTACGAGTGGGATTACCGACTATAAATTTTTTTTTTCTATACTGTTACTAAAATGGTAATTTCCCTGCATATTTTGGTCAGTTATATTTGCTATAAAATGTGTAGGTTTAGGTTTGTGCATGGGTTAAGGGGTCTAAAAATCTAAATCGCTTATTGATAAAATGATAAAAATAAATATTCGCTATAAAATAGGCAGGTTTAGGTTTGTGCATGGGTTAAGGGGGTTAAAAGTCTAAACCTCTTATTAATAAAATGAAAAAAAGCATATTTGCTATAAAATCATCTAGGTTACGTCTGTAACCCTTGTTCCCTGAAAGAGGGAATGGAGATGGGGGTCTCACTTGGGAGGCCAATCACCTCTGAGCTTAAGAAAACAGGCCAATGAACATTGGCGAGTGGAATTTGCATGCCAAGCCACTCCCCCGTACACACGGGTATATAAGATGGTGGCATACATCCACTCATTCAGGTTTATGCTGAGGAGCCGAGACGCATCCCGGCATTCAGTGCAGTTCAGGATTGTGGCAGGAGGACGTAATGTCTCCGTTCCCTCCTTCAGGGAACAAGGGTTACAGACGTAGCCTAGATGTTTCAGTCATACACTACGACGTTATGTCAATACTGACGTATTTGGGGTCTCCTCTGGAAAACGCCACAATCCTGAACCACGTTACGTAGTTGAGGAACAGATGCTGACAGGCAAGCTTGTCAGGACAAATGAAGCTCAACACGTAACCTTCCCAACGCCCTGTAAGCCAGATAACGGCCCACCAGGGGTGCCAGGTATCTGAAGCAACCACTGGGGGGCGGAGCACAATGACGAATTTTAAGCCATGTGGGAACTGGGTAAAATAAAATATCTGTTAAGATACTAGGGGAAACATGGTGGGATAAACCGTGGAGAAAAAATACTGAGACATTATGCCACAACCTCCAGGGGGCGAAGGAGACCCCCTGTCGGAGCACAATCAAAGACTACTCCGTCCTAATCCGGACTGCGGGGCAAAGAAGGACCCAGAGTTCCCTGAAGGGAACAACTGGGAGAAAGTGCACGGATTCATAAGGAATGGCGCAGCAAGCTGACACCGAGCTGTCCTCCCACAAATTACCTGAAGTTGCACAACACACGGGAGGAACGGCTCAGCGCAGGAAAAAGAATCTTGCGCAGGTGATGGGTGTCACCTGGCCCGCAGCTTCTAATATGTCTGCTAGAGAAGCGCTGTGCACCACACCTAGGAGAAGTAACTCTTTGTAGAGTGGACTCGACTCCTAGGGGACACAGCTCACCTTGGCACTAAGAAGCTGATGTGAGGCACCTACCACCCAAGGGGCCAACCTCTGCTTGAAGGCAGCATTCCCCATCTGCTGACCCACAAGCAAACAAGAGCTGATTGGAGTGTCTAAATTCCGGGTGTGGTCCGCGTAAATGTGCATGGCACTAACGGGACACAGCAACGTTAAGGCCAGGTCTGCCTCCTCCAGGGGCAGTGCTTGCAGGTTCCTCACCAGAACTCGGACATGAGTGGTGGGAACCTTGGACACATAACCAGGCCAGGATCTCAAGGTCACGTGAGAATAGCCGCACAAAATTCAAGGCACGATCCGTTGGTTGAGAATGCGTGCAGGTCCCTACCCTCTTGATAGAAGCGAGCGTGATCAGGAGCAAGGTCAGAATGACCGGAATTTTAGCTCGACTGAATCAAGCGGCTCAAAGGGAGCTCCGTGTAGACCTAGAAGGGCGACGGGGAGACCCTCAAAATGGGATGAGGTGCGGCCTAGGAGGACTTATCCTCCTGCACCCTTCAGGAACCCGACTGTCAAGTGATGCTTCCCTAGAGACGACCATGCACAGCATCTCTTTTTTTCTTTTTTTTTTTACTGTGATAGCCATAACGAACACATTCAAAGTGGAGGGAACATCCTTTGCTCCAAATTCTCCTGCAGGAAGGAAAGCACAAGGAACACCATACAATGAAAAGACCTCACCTCAGAGCATAGGCCAGCCTCATAGAGGGGGCTCTAGCCTGAGTAATAATGTTTACCACGGCCTATTGAAAAGGCCTGTGAGGTCTACCGCATCCCATCCAGAAGCCAGATGTGCAGGTTCCACAGATCGGGATGCGGGTGCCAGATTGTGTCAAACTAGGGAGGGTTGTCACGAGGAGCATAACTGTCAGCATACCAGGTTCGGGGTGGGTCAGTAAGACGCACCAGCGGAACCTGCCGGTAGTAGGTATACGCTACTGTGGCTATGGTGTCCTTATGGACTAGCGTGTGCTTGTCCCACAGCATTGGTAGGAACTGGCGGAGAACAAAGCACTGCTAACAACTCTAGGCGACTATTGTCGCTGCAGTCGAGGTCCTGTTCTGGAGCCCAAGGCTGCCTGCCCATTGCAAGGGAGTTCAGCACCGACCTCTTTCGCTGACATGTTTCGACTGGACCCAACTCTGTACTAAGAAAAGAGAGAGCTTGTTTTTATTTTATTTTAATTTATTTGTTCTTTAGTGCTCACTCTTCTCTCAGTCGACCCGAAGTCCCAGTGGCTGAGGTGTGAAGGCACCAAGTCCCTGTATTCGAGGTATTTCTGCTCCAGTCGTCAAGATAGTTGAGGACCCAGGTGCCCCTATCCCAAGTGGGGCCAGGGCATGCCCCGTGAATTTGTAAAGTGCAGGGAAATGGATCACTTTGAAAAGCAGGGAGCCAAGGGGAGATCTGTACTGATACGTCTGACCCCTGAAGCAGACCGAAAAACGATCTGTGTCAGGTAATCGACATAACAGCACACGTCCTTCATGTCGAAAGCATGTGTCTCTGTTTCAGCCACCTGAACGGTAGCCCAAAGAGGGGACCGAATTGGAACTCAAGAAACAGGATAGGGCGAAGCGACGCGTCCTGCAACCCCAGCTTAGATGGCGAGGGGTGGGGCAGCGGTGAAAAAAGCCCCTGTTCTTCCCAAGGATATTCCCAGAACAACTCCTCCAGTCCTTGGGTAGTCTGCTTTCAGGAAGCTCCACTTTCATGCAAGGCAACCCAATGGCAGACTGCACCCCCTAGATGGGGCCAGCTCAACGCCCCCGAAGGGGAGCGGAGCAATTCCTTCGTCGACAGGCAGACACTTACAGGCTAAGGCCGGAAGCACGGACAGCCTCAGGTGGTGGCGTTTCACGAGCATGAATGCACCGCAATCGCACAAACCTAACCTAAACCTACACTGATTGTACGCCTAAACTTCACAAAAACTACAAACTGTTTTTTCAAATCTGATTGGTTAATCACAATGTTGTTCCAAGGTTAACAAAGATGTTGATCCAGGAACATGATGTTGATCCAGGAACAAAGATGTTGATCCAGGAACACGCAGTGTGGGCATAACCCATCCACAAACGCCATCTCAACATGCATTTGTTTACATCCCAGACTTGTGAGATAGCAATTGTGACCGTCATGAGGAAATAAGGAAACTATCGCTCCCTAAAAGCACATGATCGGAGATGCATCTTGAAAAAGAGACTCTCAACAATCGTGTACGCTGTAGGAAATTGGTCTTTTAGGCCGGATTGCCCAGGGGAGGACCGCAGCACTCATCTGAGCGCAGCAGGGCGATCTCTCTGCTGAATGCAAAGAAAGGATGTTCCACATAGTCAAGAAACTCACGCAGCGATGAAAAGTTTTCTTTCTTCTTTGTAGAAGCAGCTCACGAAGCAATCGGCTCCAAAGCAAAAATCTGAATGAGTGGATGCACGCCTCCATCTTATACACCCGTGTGTACGGGGGAGTGGCTTGGCATGCAAATTCCACTCGCCAATGTTCATTGGCCTGTTTTCTTAAGCTCAGAGGTGATTGGGCTCCCAAGTGTGACCCCAAATACGTCAGTATTGACGTAACGTCGTAGTGTACGACTGAAGGGGAAGGGTAGGTTTAGGTTTGGGAGTAGGTTAAGTGGGTTAAAAATCTAAATCGCTTGTTGATAAAATGATAAAAAGGCTTTGATACAAATATCTTAATGATATAAAAGATACGTAAATATTTTACGTTTTTTAGCTAAAAATGCATAGCGATTTGTAAGTTTTAAACGTTGAAATACGTCTAAACTGTATGTTTTAGCATCAATAAAAACATAGAAAAATGTATGTTTTGTGCCTCTAAACGTTATGTATAAATGCCTATGTGTAAACAATGAGACCAATAGCAATCAAGTTACATACACATAACATCCTGTGTAATTGATATGCTGCAAATCAGGGGATTTTACTTTCTGGCTGTCAGTCACTGATGCCCTCTGCCGGTAGGGAATAGCAATATGGCCGCCTAAACACTTCCAGTGGCTTCACCGCTTGATGGCAATTTAGAACACAATGAGCAATCCAGTAATTTACTTAAGGCGGGCGTACACGGTGCAATTTTTGAGGTCGTACGAGCTCGCATGCGATTTTTTTGGTTATCGGAGGAAATCGTCTCTTCTCGTATGGTCGGGGCTCGTATGGTGTGTGAGAAATTACGAGACGAGCAGAGTGCCTTACGAGCACTTCCCGACCTCACGATCATTTTTAAACATGTCAAAAAACTTAGGGAGCTGTCGGATTGAAAGCGTGATGTGTGTGCTGTTGAACGAGCCGATTTGTTGAGCAAACTGGAAATTTAGCTATAGTGGTGGCCAACTAGCCCCCTCGACGTGCATAATACTACGTTAAAACATACATTACAATACTGTACAGTGCTGTAGCATTGCAGTTCCAATGTCTTTAATGCATATGCTTGTTAGCACTGCTGTAGAGGTGAAGTTTTGTCAAGTTTGCAACCAGTGTACACACGCAAGGGTGATCAGACGGTTCCTGCATGTGTAGCAACCCAGCTGGCATTTTAACGTGGAGTCAGCGTTGAATCAACGTCAGGTGTCAGTGTTGGATAACCGTTGGATTTTGTTTAGATTTTGCAAATCGAATCAACGTTGAAATAGCAACGTCATTCCAACGTCACGTTTGTCAACATAGGTGAATTTGCCAACATTGAATCAATATTGATTTTAGTTTAGATTTTGCAAATCCAATCAACGTTACAATTTCAACGTCACTAAAGTCCTGCTTTTCAACAGTTTATTGATCAGCATTGTTTGGATGTTGGAATGTTATTTTTCTACTGATATTATTTCAACAAAATGTTTAAAAGTCATGGTTGTAAAAATAATGTTGATTTGACGTACAACTAAAACATTTATTTTTATTTCTATGTTGAATCCGTAGTGAGTTAACAACACCATTTCAACCATTTGGTATTCAATGTTGTTTTGACGTTGAATGAATGTTTTTTTATAAACTGACATTATTTCAACCACATTTAAACGTTTAAGGTCGGTCGAATGCCAGCTGGGAAAGAGTCACGGCTCATATTTTTTATATGCAGTTATGAGATAGACAGAGAGCAGTTGAATTTAACAGTACATACACAGTATATTATACACAGGCTTTCTCTCAGATTTCATGGGCAAACAATCTGATCACCCTAAATATACTCAACTTTATTCAAGACAAATCGAGGTCCATAAAGACAATAAAATAAAAAAAAAACAACAATACAAAACATTTAAAAAGATAGAAAGACATACAGAGACACACTGCATGATTTAACATTTTACTGTTAAATTTTACCGAAAAGGATCTCTTCCTCGGAGTCCATGTTTTTGGCGCGGAACTTCGTGAATGTGATTGCCTCGGAAATCGGCAGGTTTTAAAATCGTGCCGTGTACCACTGCGTCCGTAAACAAAGTCACTCGTGACGTGTGCGTGGCCATACGGTCTTCCGACTGTCCGAATTCGCACCGTGTACGGCCGCCCTTAGATAAGTGGGTTCTACCTAATGATAGCTTAACCTAATAGGTAGTCTTAACTTAACCTATGGCAATATGCTAATAAATAAATAAATAAATCTAGCTTAATTAATTAGTTTATATTGCTTCATAAAAGCCTATATTGTGAAGGTTTTTAGTGCATTTCTAACTTGTCTTCTACATCAGTTCAGTGTGATATGTGCAAAAATAACCTCAGTGCTGGAACTGCAATTGCCACACTGAGCTGAGCTGCTATTGAGGGCAGTGTGAATACTGTAGCCTGTTAATATGGGAACCGCAATAAATATGCAGTGCTTACGTGTGGTGTGAAACAAGCCTAATAATAATCATTTTCATGAACTGGTTGACAGATCTATGAATAGCTGTTCAATGGCATTTGGGTTAATTTATTTGTTAATAATATGTCAGATAATTGTTTTTCTCAGCATATCACCATACTGTAGGTTATGTTGTTTGAAGACTACCTAATGACATATGTAACGTAACGCGAGCATGGCTAAGGGATGTGTCCAGCATACGTAGTTAACTGCTGTTGCTTTGAGCTTTGATTTTCTTAAGAGGCCTCTTGGCCTGTTTGTAACAGACATTAGAGACACCATATGGTCTTGCATATTTAAACGCCACAGCATCATGAATGTTTGACAGTCCCTGTGAAACTGAACCTAAGATGTGGTTGTGTGTGATAATCTGAATTTGGTATGGTTTCAGAGCTTTGAAAAATAGACATCACTAAATATTTAACACTTCTTTGTGCCTCACACATAATCTGGATATTTTTTTACAAAGAATGTGAAAGCCCCTCATGTGTGCAAAAATAGGCTATTACAGACTAATAAATTCTGACAACAATAAAATGGAGAGGAGGGGAAATCTTTTTTTTTTTTGTCAACATCAAAACAGGCTATTGTTGAAAGAAGGTCCTGGCCATGCGGTGCTGCCTGTGAAATATTCAAGTCTATTTTAAAAACTCTGCTTTGACACAGCAGGGGTAGACAAAGAGGGACTGTGAAAAAGCTGACTGACAGCAAGCCAAGAAGAGAAAGCTAGTTTCCTAGAAACTTAAAGACTTTCTATAAGCTGAACACCCAAGCCATTTTTACTCTCAGAATAAGAGAAACACACAGTTCTCTAAATCTTCTGAAGTACCCAAACTCTTCTATTAGGTGTTTTGTAATTACAGAGACAGTGAGGCAGCGTTATTTGTTTTATGACATCTTTGTTTATTTGCAAAATTAATTTCCAAATGCTCTCGAAGTGATCATAGCAATGGGACTTTAGTAAAGCCCTTTGGCAGTAAAATAATAAGTGATAGCTTCCAAGCACTGTGTTTCAATTAAAAGAATGGACGGCTGACAGACTGAACGTTTCTTATCAGTAATTATTCTCAGCGGGAGCTTCTTAAGGGCAGACAGGAACACTCTCAAAGAGACACGTACATATTTAGATAAAATTGATACATTTGTTAATTATTGCTTATAGTAATCATTAGCTTGTTAAATACTGTACTGACATACATTAGAAAATTAACAGTTCAGTTTTTAGATGCTAATAGCCAATACACCATTTAGGTCATGTTAAAACAATGTAACCATTATGATGAGAAACTCCCTGTTATTAAAGTTTTAAAAATTTATCACACCAACCATCAAAACAATAGATTGATAACCATACTAATATGAAAAAAAAAATGCCTTGTTACTACTTATATTCATGAATGTATACTAGTATGTATAATGTTTTATATATCTATTATTTGTGTTTATTACATGGTTCTCTGGAATACTTGATTCTGATTGGTCAGTTGTAACATTTGAGGTAACATTTCAGGCATTCCCTGAATGAATAAATAAATAAATAAATAAATGATGTCATTAGCAGTGTTGAATAACATACCAATTATCCAGGTATTTGATGTCGGTGCTTATTTTTATGTATCTCATATCACAACACTAAGATCTCAATCGTTTCATTCAGTCTTATGATTCAAGAGAAACTGCTATCATCTTGCACACCATTTATCAACTAACCATAAAATGAAATCGCAGGAGTTCATTGTAGGCTTGCGCTAATATTGTTAATAAAGTGTCTGTCTTCTTACTAGAACAACTGTTTTGTGTACTGTAATAAATTTAATGGTCACACTTTATTTTATAAATTAAAAAATTCTTGCTGTTAACAAACCATTAACTATGACTATCACATATAATGTACTCACCCCCTTGTCATCCAAGATGTTCATGTCTTTCTTCAGTCATAAATAAGTTATGTTTTTTGAGGAAAACATTTCTGCATTTTTTCCATATAATGGACTGATGTGGTCCCCCGATTTTGAACTTCCAAAATATAGTTTAAATGCGGCTTCAAATGATCCCAAATGGGGTTGTAAATGATGGAAGAAGGAAGAAGGGTCTTATCTAGGAAGAAGGGTCTTATCTAGCGAAATGACCGGTTATTTTCATTAAAAAAATCAAAGATGGCGAGCCAGTGAAACCCCAGAGAAGAACTATTGTGAGCAGTGAAGTTCCATATGTTCAGCCTCTTCAGATCTTTCAAGAATCTTCTGTCTCCACGGAGCCACTAAACTTTTCCTGAGTGAACCCTACAAAACGATCAGATAAGAACTTTTGATCACATTTACTACCCGGGTAGTTACTGAAGAAAAGACTATTGTTTCCTGTTTTTTTCTTGGGCCCATTTTTTTTTTTATTTTGGTTTATTTACTATTATCTACTATAGTTGTATTTTCCTTTTAGTTAGTTTGATTGCACATTAATATTCTAAAAGGAATGGTGCAATAAAATTGTGCAGTTGTTAAACTTTACCTATGTGTTGTTGTTGTGACTCACCATTACTGCCTCCTAGAGCCTAGGTTTTGCATCTCTGTGGTTTTAATATTTTAGGGAGCTGAAAGTAGCAGACCGTTACATTAGATATGAATATGTTACATAAATATGTCATGGAAATGTGCAGGGAGACCTCAGATACAAAAATGCAGACTTGTTAGGAAATATTTAGTTAATTGTCGCGATTTAGCTCAAAGGGAAATGTATATAAATAATTACAATTAATTATGATTAATTACAATTATTTATATCAGCTGCCAGTAGTAACTGTAGCAGAATTAATTTTCCATCAACTAATTTGTTCGCCCAGCGAACATTCAGTATAATTTTTATATCAACTCTAAGAAATTATATTTTCTTGGCCACAGAAAATAACTTTCTTAAAGTACCATTGCATTAGAGCATGTAGCTCGAATCGGAATCGTAAAGGGACATTAATTTGCAAGGCAGAATCAGAATCAACACTCATGTAATTTGTGCACAAGAGTTTTATTAACGAAGGACTAACAGATAACTAATCTAAACAAACAAACACAAAGTCACTCATACATGGGGGAAGGGTCAGTGAGAAGCAGTTAGAGAGAGACAAGGAAATGAAGCTGTGAAAAGAGTCAGTAAGCCACCTGAGTGAAACCATCATTGCTGTCTAAAGCTTATACTAAACCTCTGTTTTGTTTAGTTAAATGTACGATACTTGCATTGCCTTGGTCGCTGAACAAGTGCCCGAATGCAGTCTTGGGTGAAAGTCTTGATGGTTGGGAGCAGTGGTGGTTTTGGAATTGCGATCACGTTCTTCCGGGTCTGAAGAGTGATGAACTCCAAAGATGTTCTGACTCGATGGTGACTGGGAGTTTCTTCCCATGTGAAAATTGAAGAAGAACCAAGAGCTGAGAGGGACCCAGCTGAAGTCCTGTGATCTTTGGGGAATGAAAAGACAAGGCTGCAAGGCCTGGCGCGTGCTTAGGGAAGTCCTGAAGAGTTCTAGCTCATCCTCCTCATCCTCGTAGGTTCTAAAAGAACCACTGACTGACTGAGGCGAGTCATGAAGATGAATTCCAGGGTTGAGTGGAAATGTCCGGCTTTTTGTGGTCGAGAGCTACAGCTCTGTATGTTGGGGCCTGCCGAGCACGCCTCGTGCCCGCTCAGGCTTCCCGTGGGTTGCTGCGCCTCCAGGAGGTCCACGAACGTGTTGCATAGGTATCAACATCTAATTTACACCATCTTTTAGATCATCAAAATACGAATTCAAAGAGACCAAACATGGCATAGGTGGGTTATACAACTAGTCATCTATCATAGCACATGCATGAAACAGTAGAAAGACAAATACAAATACAACAGACAAAATTAAAATACAATGCAGTAATACTGTACACAATGACCTGGGTTATGTGTGATAGGAAGGTCAAAGAAAGGTTTGTCTGTGAATGAATAGGAAAGAGTCTATTTCTATAAGCATTGTGCCTTTCCTATGGGCAAATGTAGCATGGGCAAATGTGCAGATAGTCGTCCTGGCAACTGAGCCCTTTTGGGGTGTTAGTTGCTTTGGGGGGTTGTCTCCAGAGCTCCAGCATATAGCTGGCTTGTTGGATTTAAAGACTATTTGTGAAATGTAACAATTAATGTATGTCTGATTGGTCCAGATGCTACACATCTTTCCCCTACGAACGTTGCTGTCTGTCCAACAGAAAACAGCGAGCGATGTCCGAGGTGCAGAACAATCAGACACGCACCTGTCACTCATGGCTGGGAGAGAGCGGTGGCTCTCTGGCTGTTGGTGCCACTAGGAGTGGTTGGGGTGCTGTCAGGTGGAGGAGGATGTTGTGGTGGACTGCTGTTGAACATACCGTGGTGTTCGCAGGATGAGAATGCCCTTTTCCATGGCTCCTCCCAGTTGGTGGTCTGGAACCTGGGTCTGTTGCTATGGCGACGGTTATGTCCTCTGTTGGCTAGTGTCTTTCTGTAGAAGGGCCTGGCATTGTGACAATGCTGGGTGCCTTCTGGTGCCTGCTTTGAATTCTGGGTTGTGCAGCCTTCTGTGTCAGGTCACACAGTTGTTGAATAGGCATTGAGTGAGGGCAGGCTAGAATGCCTAAATGGTGACTCACCATAGGATGCAGGTTTCGGGGAAGAGGCTCTCGAAGCTGGTGTTCTCCTCCAACCCGGGTTCATTGCGAGCTCCGAAGTAAGCTCGTCGAAGTCTGTGGTAGTAAACATGTGGAGTTTCATACCGGCCCTGTCTGGTGGCCAGTGCAGTGATCAGTCCGTGTTCAGACGCTGGGTCTGAGAATTCCTTAATGATGGCTTGTCTTAGCTGCTGGTAGTCCGATTGGATGTGTCCTGGCTGTCAAGCCAGGAAGCGTCGCACCTCTGGGCTAGAGGTGATCCAGAGCAGATAAAGTCTATCTTGGTAGGTTACACATTTCCAAGACTGAAGGAAAAATTCAATGTCTCTCAGGTAGGCGTGGACATCATGGTCTCCTGCAAGATCTGGTGTGAATGCAGGGGTGTTTCTGGCCATTCGATTGAGTTCCTTGAGTGTCACTTCATGTGTCACTTCAGAGTTCATCTGAATTAACTCTGTTCCTTCTGCGGCTGCAGAGGTTTCCTGGAAACTGACTTGTGATGTGTAAAGCAGAAGGTTTTGCCTCCTCCCTTTGTATCTGTGTACAGGGGCACGGGGGTTTGCACTGCTGGCTGTGTGACGTGCAGCAGGGTGTCTCTTACTTGAGTCCATGCACATTCTGCAAGACTGTTTCAGTTCTCTCTGAACCATGTCAAGCTCTTCTTTAATGTTGCCGAATTGCTGAGTCAGGGTTTGGACTTCAGCTCTGGCTGCATGCAGATGGCCTTCTAGGGCCTTAGCTCTAGTGTCTCTCTCATTAAGTTCCACGTATGCTGTTTTTTAAAAGTGACTTTGTTTGAAACAGTTCTCTTTCCACATCTTGTCTGGTGGCCTTTTCAAGCTGCTCTCTATGTCTGGCAGCTGTTAGAGCCTCCTGAAGACTGGTGATTTCCTTCTGTTGCGCCATTCTGTCAGGTTCCTTGCGCCTGTCCTGTTCCTTCTCTTGCTGAGCAGGTGTCGGTTCCCTTTGGAACTCTGTGACTTGCAGTTTCATTCATTTACCTTCTGTCTGAGGCCCTTGAGGGTGTGGGCCAAGGAGAAAATGATGCTGGTCAGCTCCTGATTGTCCAGGCTGGGTGTGAGGTGTCCACTTGTGTCACTGTCCAGCTGTTCCTTTCTCTGCCGTTGCAGGTCCTTGGCTGCTTTAGGCTGAAGGATGTCCATGACAGTGCTCTGCGGGGTCTACAGGTGTTCCTGGTGGGTGGCAGGGCTGGATGCCTGAGGCATGCTGGTTCACTTGTGGGAACACGAGAGAGAAAGGCAGACGGCAAATGCAAGTACGTACAGAGATGTTAGCTATCTGTATAGGGAACAGCTCTCTAGGCCATGTAAGGTGTGAATGGCTTCATTCTGTTACCATTTATACGGGCTGCTAATCTGAGATTTCTTCGTCAGAGAAGGCTTACGCTCTACTAACAACAGAAATTAGGATTTCTTCGCTAATATCAGGTTAGTTTCTTATCGTATGATTTAAAGACGTGTTGTAGCATTGAACAAGTTCCTACTGCTTGTGGTAGGGCACATTCAAACTACAGTCTATCTGACTTTATCAGAAGCTGCATGTGTAAGACGTTAATAAAATTTATGAGACGAACACACAAGTTTGATATTGAATCTGATTGCAAATAATGTTTAAACGACTGCCACCGTTCTCCACCATTAATTATGTCACGATTTAGCTCAAAGGGAAATGTATATAAATAATTGCAATTAATTATGATTAATTACAATTATTTATATCAGCTGCTAGTAGTAACTGTAGCAGAATTAATTTTCCATCAACTAATCTGTTCGCCCAGCGAACATTCAGTATAATTTTTATATCAACTCTAAGAAATGATATTTTCTTGGCCACAGAAAATAACTTTCTTAAAGTACCATTGCATTAGAGCATGTAGCTTGAATCGAAATCGAAAAAGGGACATTAATTTGCAAGGCAGAATCAGAATCAACATTCATATAATTTGTGCACAAGAGTTTTATTAACGAAGGACTAACATATAACTAATCTAAACAAACAAACACAAAGTCACTCATACATGGGGGAAGGGTCAGTGAAAAGCAGTTAGAGAGGAACAAGGAAATGAAGCTATGAAAAGAGTCAGTTAGTCAGTTAATGGTAACTTTCACCTTTGGAGGGAAAGTTTACGACTCTTTGTCTGTGAGCATGGTATTTTGCATATGTAATTCGATTGGGTGTTAATACAAAAACTAGTAAGGTTTCTTAAAACACTAACGTGTTGCATAGGTATCAACATCTAATTTACACCATTTTTTAGATCATCAAAATACGAATTCAAAGAGACCAAACATGGCATAGGTGGGTTATACAACTAGTCATCTATCATAACACATGCATGAAACAGTAGAAAGACAAATACAAATACAACAGACAAAATTAAAATACAATGCAGTAATACTGTACACAATGACCTGGGCTATGTGTGATAGGAAGGTCAAAGAAAGGTTTGTCTGTGAATGAATAGGAAAGAGTCTATTTCTATAGGCATTGTGTCTTTCCTATGGGCAAATGTAGCATGGGCAAATGTGCATTCCTCTGGGCAATAAAACCTCTTATCAGATAGTCGTCCTGGCAACTGAGCCCTTTTGGGGTGTTAGTTGCTTTGGGGGGTTGTCTCCAGAGCTCCAGCATATAGCTGGCTTGTTGGATTTAAAGACTATTTGTGAAATGTAACAATTAATGTATGTCTGATTGGTCCAGATGCTACATAATGAAATTATTTTGCGGTGGCTTCACTTGTCATTATGTCTTAAACAATTCAGTTTTATATTAGTAGTTGTAGCCATTGCAGTGTGGATGTCGTCTCATCTAATGTGTTGGCATGGATGCACATCATCTACGCCAGGCATAGTTGCTTTTGATCGTAGTTTTAGCTGGTGCAACAGGTGTAAATATTTCTCATAAAGTTGGACGTTGCAAAGCCCAGCATAGGGCTTACACCCAGCTTTTTTACGTCTAGCTGGTGCAACCGGCCACAGGGTTGCACACATCTCAGGAGGAATTTTGTCCCATTCCTCTTTGCAGATCGTCTCCAAGTCATTAAGGTTTCAAGGCTGACGTTTGGCAAATCGAACCTTAAGCTGCCTCCACAAAATTGCTATGGGATAAGGTCTGGAGACTGGTTAGGCTACTTCAGGACCTAAATGTACTTCTTCTTGAGCCACTCCTTTGTTGCCTTGGCCATGTGTTTTGGGTCATTGTCATGCTGGATTACCCATCTACAAACCAATTTCAATGAAAGAAGAAGGTTTTCACCCAAGATTTGATGGTACATGGCCCCATCCATCGTCCCTTTGATGCAGTGCAGTTGTCCTGTCCCCTTAGCAGAAAAACACCCCCAAATCATAACATTTCCACCTCCATGTTTGACAGTGGGGATGGTGTTCTTGGTGTCTCATCTGACCACAACACTTTCACTCAGTGCTCCTCTAATTCATTTAGATGTTCATTGGCAAACTTCAGACGGGCATGTGCATGTGCTTTCTTGAGCAGTGGGACCTTGTGGGCGCAGCAGGATTTCAGTCCTTCACAGCGTAGTGTGTTACCAATTGTTTTCTTGGTGACTATGGTCCCAGCTGCCTTGAGATCATTGACAAGATCCTCCAGTGTAGTTCTGGGCTGATTCCTCACCGTTCTCTAAGAGAGTGCTCCTATTTGCAGCATGTTACCTGTATAAAAGACACCTGGGAGCCAGAAATTTTGCCGATTGATAGGAGATCAAATACTTATTTCACTCATTAAAATGCAAGTCAATTTATAACGGCTTTTTTCTGGATTTTTTGTTGTTATTCTGTCTCTGACTGTTAAAATAAACCTACCATTAAAATTATACACTCATGTTTAATAAGTAGGATAATGTACATCTACCTGGTTGTTATCACAGAACTCCTTCAGGCCAGGGTGATGCAAGACCCCAACACAATCAGCCTGTCAGGTTATTCTGCAATAACAACCAGCTAGATGTGCAGTATCCTGTCTTATGTCTGTTACTTTACAGTTAATTGCACATATTTTCTGTAGTTATTTTGAAATATTAATCAAACCAAAACTTTTTGATTAGTTGTGAATTACACTAAAAAGCATTGACTTACTTTAAAGATGCCATCCGGTCATCTGCTCGTTTAGTGTGATCAAAGAAAAAGACACTATATGTAGGGCATTTTCTGGTTACTTGGTCAGACTTGAGCAGGGATTGGTTTTATTGATTTTAGGTTTCCACACAAACACACATATTTGCTCTTGTGTAAAAACAATCTCATTCAACGGGATTTGGGCTTAGCACACAAATTTGCTTAGCTTGAGTAGATGCACAAAATATTCCAACCCATGTTCCAATACAGTTTGATAAGACTATGCAATTCATTTCCCTGTGTGCTTTTTTGTGAACGTTTGAATCATTCATGCAGAGGTCATGGGGGAAATAATGGGGGAAATATATGTAACCTGCATAGGTGTATGACCTGATTAAAACCTATGAGACTTTGTGAATTGTAATGAGACACTGGTGGATTTATTAATATCATTTGATAAATGATTTTAATATTAGATGAACATCTCAGTTATCAGTCCTTCAGTCTGACACAGTTGTATTTAACAGAGTCACACACTGATCACCAACTGCTGCTTCATGGCCTTTTGGTTCATGAGGAAAAATGATGAAATATGCATGTATTTAACCATATGAGATTATTTGTCTACCCGTGATTCCAAATAAGGGTGCCAAACCACCCACAATGAATGCCAAACCAACACATTAAGCAGGATTTTTTTCTGTGTTTCTGCTCTCTGAGAGCATATTTTATTTCCTCCATTTCAACTAAATATCACTACCACTGGAGCAAAGCTACACTGAATCTTTAAAGATTGGCTGAATTGTTTTTAGCAGAGCACACAGCGCTCAACAGGCAGATCTATTGATCAACACATTAGTTTCCAATATAATTGCTCATCCAGATGGATTAATACCCCCAAGAGTAATTACTCACGCTATTGAAGTTCTCATTCAGGAGCAAGCAACAGAATGAGGAATTGTAGGGAAGAAAAGCAGCAAACAATAATCCAATAACACAACGCTCAGCTGGGATCTCTGATTCACAAACTCAACTGATGTGTGGTCAATAATAACATCACAGAAACAGACTGACATGTTTTCTCTGGCTGTTTTTTCCCTTGCTTACTTTTGCCAAAAACAAAAATAATACTTTTATTTTATTTTATTTTATTTTTTACTATTACTATTACTATTACTATTTTACTATTTTATTTACTCAAAGACAGAGCTTAAATTAGAGCTGCTACAAATTCAAACACTGACACAATTACAAATGAATATTCTTTGTTAGTCATGTGGAAAAAACATTACTTAGTCATAAGTTATGACCTTTATGTTAAGCACTGGTTACATTCCTTACTTGAGATATTATATTTAGACCTGCCTTCAACATGGACCAATCATGCTAAACCCGTCATTTTGTCTATATGGAAGAACTGTATCTGTTCAGTTAGGGAGATTTTGGACATTTCCACCATGCAGAACCTGATTTTACCAAGTACGACATGTTCCTGGATCAACATCTTTGTTGACTCTGGAACAACATTGTGATTAACCAATCAGATTTGAAAAAACAGTTTATAGTTTTTGTGAAGTTTAGGCTTACAATCAGTGTTTGGTGCTTGTACATCAGTGTCATTCATCTATCATTTCCTCTGATTTAAAGGATTACTCATGGGTAAGGTTAGGTTTAGGTGTAGGGATGTGGTCAAGATTAAATTTTTGGATTAAAATGTTGTTCCAGGGTCAACAAAATATGTTGACCCAGGAACACATCTAACTCAGCAAAGTCAGGATGTGCTTTAAACCATCTCTACTAATTTTGTAGTTATTTTATTTATTTATCTGTATTTTATTTATTTTCAAATTCCTAAAGTGCGGTGGGAGGGGAAAGGGTTGGGGGGAGGTTGTGGGGGGTGGTAATTGTCTGATACTTTTTCTTGTTTGATGTAACTTATATGCTACTTTGAAAACAAATAAAAACACTTAATTACTTTTCATAAGTTTAACTGAACCCTAACCTTATAATCAATAAGAACCAACCCTTACCTTTAAAGGTTCAGAGGGCTTTGATTCAGGAACATGTCGATTTTTATAGCATTTTTTTCACACCCACTTTATCGAACATAGATCTTTACAAATCCCTGAGTGAGCCAACTTAAAGTCACTATGACAAAGGGGGAAAAAAACTCAAGATGTTGAAAATTCCAAAGTCCTTGGGAAGAAGCATACTCTGTATGACTGGGGCGGAAGGGGGTTAACAAAGATTACAGTGCAAAAATAATGATTCATTTTATATTTGGATTTAACCCAATAGTCTTAAAGGAGAAGTTCACTTCCAAAACAAAGATTCACATATAATGTACTCATCCCCATTGTCATCCAAGATGTTCATGTCTTTCTTTCTTCAGTCGTAAAGAAATGATGTTTTTTGAGGAAAACATTTCAGCATTTTTCTCCATATAATGGACTGATATGGTGCCCCGATTTTGAATTTCCAAAATACAGTTTAAATGTGGCTTCAAATGATCCCAAATGCAGTTGTAACCAATCCCAGCCGAGAAAGAAGGGTCTTATCTAGTGCAACAATCGGTTATTTTCATAAAAATAATACAATTTATATAGTTTTTAATGTCAAACGCTCGTCTTGTCTCAC
The DNA here is from genome assembly GCA_012976165.1 of Labeo catla. Classification (NCBI taxonomy): domain Eukaryota; kingdom Metazoa; phylum Chordata; class Actinopteri; order Cypriniformes; family Cyprinidae; genus Labeo; species Labeo catla. The sequence continues at coordinate 67,403 of VONZ01001292.1, read as the reverse complement.
TCTGCCTAAACTGTTTTTGTTCTGGTTCATGACAGTTAGGGTATGTCCTACTCCTACATCACTGTTTTACTTTTTTTGTTAAGGGTGTTTGATCTTCTTTGCATGTTCACTTTGCAAAGACTGGGTCGGTACTTCTGCAGCGATGTAGAATGATTTTGAAATGATTTTTGAAGTTGAGGGAGAAAATACGATTGGAGTTTTTCGACAAACCCTAACTGTCTTGAGTCAGAATACACAGAGTTCAACAAGAGCAAGACAAGACGAGGATTCGAGAATAAGAAGTATTTTTTTAATTGTATTTTGTTTATGAAAATAACCGATCGTTTCGCTAGATAAGACCCTTCTTCCTCAGCTGGGATTATTTACAACCGCATTGGGATCGTTTAAAGCTGCATTTAAACTGCATTTTGGAAGTTCAAAATTGGGGGACCATATCAGTCCATTATATGGAGAAAAATGCAGAAATGTTTTCCTCAAAAAACATAACTTCTTTACAACTGAAGAAAGAAAGACATGAACATCTTGGATGATAATGGGGTGAGTACATTATATGTGAATCTTTGTTTTGGAAGTGGACTTCTCCTTTAATGTTGACACATTTATTATAATTTGTAAATAAATAAATAAATACATGCATATATATGCACATATATACATACATAGAGGGTCTATTAAATCTCAGGGGAAGCAAGAGAGACACAGCCTTCCTACTGTGTCATTGCTGGATGTGTCACTTTACAAAAATAAATGATTTATACACTGATTAATTGCATATTTTGAATCAATTTGTTTTATTTTTGTGCTGTGGATTGTTTTCTTATTTGTTTCTTTTGAGGAGGCACTGCCTTCCTTTCCCACTCTAAAAGAATGCCCCTGCATCATTTGTTTTCAGATACCACTTGTTTTGATGTTGAGTTATCTAATGCTAGTTCATATGCAGTTCGTTATGTATCCTAAGAACTCAAACAAACTACTGAGAATACCAAAGGGGGTAGTGATCAGATTTATATTAATACCATTATAATAAGTTACATTATAAAACATATTTTATATACAGTCATGGCCAAAAATATCAGCACCCTTGCAATTCTGTCAGAAAATGCAACCGTTCTCTCAAAAAATTGTTGCAGCTGAAAATGTTTTGGTACTCACATGTTTATTTATTTATTTATTACATTTTAACAATACAAAAAAAAAAAAAAAAAAAAATCTCTCCACAGGTGTTCTATAGGATTCAGATCTGGACTCATTGCTGGCCATTTCAGAACTCTCCAGCACTTTGTTTGTAACCATGCTGGAAGACCCATGATCTCTGGTGGAGAGGCAAACATCTGAAACTGGCCACTATGTTGCGCCCCAAAATTCTTTGGTAATCATCAGATTTCGTGATACCGTTACCACAGTCAAGGCATCCAGTGCCAGAAGCAGCAAAGCAACCCCAAAACATCTTTGAACCTCCACCATGTTTGACTGTAGGGACTGTGTTCTTTTCTTTGAAGGCCTCATTTCTTTTTCTGTAAACAGTGCCATAATGTCCTTTACCAAAAAGCTCTACTTTTGTCTCATCTGTCCACAGTACGTTCTCCCAGAAGGATTGTGGTTTTGTCACATAAGTTTTGGCAAACTCCATCTCCTTCCTACCACTCCATCTCCTACCTACCACTCCTACCTCCTACCAGCGTCCCTTTTCATTCAGATGGCGACAGACAGTGTGAGCTCACACTGTTGCACCTCGTGTCTACAGATCAACTTGAATTTGTTTGGAAGTTAATCAGGGTTCTTTATCCACCATTCTAACAATCCTTTGTTTTAATTTTTCATTATAGGGGTCCTATTATGCTCTTTAACAGATTCTTGATTTTGTTTTGGGGGTGTATAGAACATGCTTTCATGCTTGGTGGCTCAAAAAACGCATTATTTTTAACATAATTTACATTATTACAATACATTTCTCCCAGCCTGGCACAAATGACTCGATTAGTTCCGGGTTCCACCTTCTGAAAAACGAAATTTGTTGTGATTGGTTAGTTGTCCCACTGTGTTGCGATTGGCGAACAGCTTAGACCGTGTTTCAGTACTGCCACGCCCCTTGTCAAAGAAGCAAGTTCCGTGTACAACTCTTAGCGCAAGCTAGATTAAAGTGATTCTTACGTTTTAAATATGTATATTTTTCTTACAAAAACGCATCGATTTGATACAGGAGGCCTTTATTAACCCCGGAGCTGAGTGAGACAAATTTTAATATAACTCCAATTACATTCGTCTGAAAGAAGGACGTCATATACACCTAGGATGCATGGAGGGTGAGTAAATAATACACTACAGTAGTGTTGGGTCCTATCATCAGCCTGCGAGATTACCAATACATGATATTATCGTGCGTGCTAATGTATTTAATTATTTACATACTTAGTTTCATTGCCCCGAAACCAGCTCCAGCATGAGGCTAAAAGCAGCCTAACATTATCAAAGAACATTATCACTGATGAGCCTAGCCTATTCTAGTGCAAGTTTACGCATTTAAAAAACACTCACGTTATAAGTGAAGCTAACGTTATCTAAACTGTATGATGAATAAATCTCTTACCACACACTGCACACGTCTGCGGTGCATTATGGCTCTGATGTGGCAACCGGAGTAGATCGCGGCTTCGGCATGTGTTTTGACCCCCTGTACTGCGCACGTCTGCGGCGCGTTACTGCTCTGAATTAATGCTTGTGTTTATACCCAACGCTCTCCACGCTGCATCGTTAAGGTAATACCCCACCTCGTCCCTACAATTCGAATTTCCGTGGCCGGGATTTAATTTAATGATATTCTAATGGACCGCGTTGTGACATCATTGCATACGGAAAACAAACGCTCTAGTCCAAAGGAGCCGTTCGTTGTAATTCTTGAAAAGGGATTTTTAAAAACTAAATATCTCCCTTTGGAGTGGACTTTGAGATTTGTAACTTTGTAGATCTTTTTTATGCCCAAAGACACACACCACACACTGACTAAAGTTCAAAATGTGAAAAAGCATAATAGGACCCCTTTAATTTCACTCTTCTGTCCACGTCCAGGGAGGTTAGTTACAGGGCCATGGGCTGTAAACCTCTTGATGATATTGCGCACAGTGGACACAGGGACATTAAGATCTCTGGAGATGGACTTGTAGCCTTAAGATTGTCCATGTTTTTCCACAATTTTTTCTCTTCACACTTCTTTATTTTCTCCATGCTCAGTGTGACACATAACACAAAGGTTGAGTCAACTTTTCTCCATTTTAACTGGTTGCAAGTATGATTACTATATTGCCCACGCCTGTTACTTGCCACAGGTGTGTCTAAATACAAATTACAGGAGAATCACATGCTTGAAAAGCAATTATTTCTTACAATTTTGACAAGGTGCTAATAATTTTGTCCAGTCTGTTTTTGAGTTCTGTGTGAAATTGTATCAAGTTTGACCCTTTTTTGTGTGTGTGTGTGTGTTGTTGCAGTGCAAACAAAAACAATAAGCACGTGAATAACAAAACATTTGCAATTGGAACAATTTTTTGAGAGAAGTGTTGCATTTTCTGACAGAATTGCAAGGGTGCTGATATTTTTGGCCATGACTGTATATGCTTGAATAATATTGGTTCATTACAGTGAATATCAAATGTAGTGTACTGAAAATACAGAAATGCATGAGGTTATGGGCAGCACTCTGACATATAGCATGGTCTGGTAAAAATGACAAAAATATAAATCTGGAATGGCAATATAATGTGTCTCTACCTGTTATTCTGAGTATGTCTAATTAATCATTTACTGTATTTAGCAGGTACGTGCAAATGTTAGTTTAATCAATGCTCTCTAAAACGTGAATGCCTGTAACATACCATGGTTGTGATGTAAACCAAAGACTATTGGGTATTTGGAAATAAGAGAGCAGCCCTATTGTCCAACAGAAAATATATCAACACGGAAAATTAAATTGCATTTATCAAGACATTTCACTGGGTATAAGGTTTTTAAAAAGGTATTATTCTGAAAGATGATGAAACAGGTGGTCCTGACCTGAAATCCTTGATATGTCTGATATCGTGTGCACAATTACAGCTGGATGCATCACTGGAGGCTGATGAAACAGGTTGTCTTGACCTGTACTGGCCCATTAAATTGCTCTTTCCGGCCCCTTCCATTACTGTATTTTTCAGGTTTCACATCATATACACCCCCTCTTGTCTTTATTGAATGGCGGCAGCCTAATGGTTAGCGATCAGAGCTGATAATACAGCGGCTACAGCACAAGACCCACGTAGGAGGGACCCAAGAAGAGAAAAACTGCTGAAGCCACAATACTGTTTAAGCAGCCATACTCTTTTGCAAGCGCCTCGACAGGTTTTTCCACAATGACAAAAAAGGTGACCTAAAAATGGTAATAATTTAAACTTCATTATCGCTGAATCAACCTATTTACCTAATTAATTTATATCAACAAAGCTACTTTATATGGGTCAAATCAAGTAACAATTACAGCACAGCACTTTTTTTATGCATACAAACACTAAAATGCAAAAAATACACCAGGAATGACACTATAACCTCACTAATATACTACATGCATTCTGAGCATGTCAAGTGAATTGTTTTATAGAATTACACACACTGCTTGTGGCAATGGTCAATGGAAACCAAAATCATCAACCCACTGAGGTCTGGATTCAAAATCACACCGAATGTCAAAGTAAAAAATAAATAAATAAATAAATACAATTCTGGGAAATATGAGGGCCAGTCAATGGCATCAATGCCTTCGTCATCCAGAAATTGGCCACACAATTTGGCCACATGAGGCTGGGCATTGTCATGCACCAGGATGATCCAGAGCCCAGTGCAGCGTAAGTTCTGACAGTGGCTCTGAGGATTTAATTCCAATACCTAACCAATGACTGGCACATGGAGGTCTGTGCGAAAGATATTCCTCTCCAGAAGATCACTGACCCACTACCAAAACAGTCATGCTGGATTATGTTGCAGGCAGCATAACATTCCCCAGGGCATCTGGGGATACCTAACAGATGGGATACCTAACTTGCAGAACCTCTTTCAATATCATCAACACAAGGAAGACACAAGTGTAATAAAATACATTTTATCAACAAAAAATAAACAAGAGTAATCAACAACTACTAAATGAATACCATGAATGGAAAAGGAATAAAGTGCATACGATGCATGTGATGAAGTTCACTGGTTGTGTTGGTAACAGTGTAGTAGGGAAAGGAGCAGGTATCTGTTTTAACAGCTTTGAACACTAAGCAATGTAGGATGCTGATCTCCTGGAGCACCAAAGTGTCCTAAAATCTGGAACACTGGAGCAGGTGTAGAAGGTCCTTAGCTTGGAACACGCAAGCAAAAGTACCTTGAAGTGAAGGTTAGCTCGCCGGAGCTTAATGTCTGTATGTCTTCTGCCTCTTTGGGCTAGAGACTCAGAACTTGGTCAGTCTGCTTTGTAGGATGGAGACTCTGCTGCATCTGTTGCTGTATCACTGGACAAAGAGTCTGAATGTAGAATATTTATTTCCTGATAGGCGGGAGGCTCAGAACATGGTTGTATCTGTTGCTGCCTCAAAAGCTGGAGACTCAGGTATCAGTTATTGCCTCTTCCCTCATGGGCCAGAGGCTTCAGAACAGTGTTGATCTGTTTCAATCTCCTACCATGCAAGCTGAAGACTCAGAACGCTGGTTGATCTGGAGACTTAAAACGGGTTGTGTCTGTTAGTGTCTCTTCCCTTACAGGACTCAGAACTTATCTACTATTGTCTGTCTGGACAGGAGACTCAGAACGGTGCATCTGTTAACGTCTTTTCCATTGCAGAACTCAGACTGAGAAACTGGCTGACCTGTTGCAGTCTCATCTTCACAGGCTAGAGACTCAGAACAAGGAGTGTCTATTGGATGGGTACCTTCATCTCATTACGATGAAGAGGAGATTGCAATTTGGCACTTCTCCATTTCCATGCTGCGATTTGCTATTTTCATCAGAGTGGGGTAGTTTGTGGCCCGACCTCTTTTCCTCCTGTGGAACTTATTTGCATAGTCCAAACGCAAAGTTAGAAAACTGTCACAGTTTTCACTTTCCAAGACACAACCAGAATAACTTTGGCAATGTTACAAACACATTAAGTCCAAACACGATGGAAAAAGATTGAACTGTCATGCATGCATTTATTTGTACATTAACAGCTGGGTTTGTGTAAGATACTTATTTCTCTGAATAAGTATAAGATGTGTGTTGTAGTGTGCATCCGTTTTAAGGTTGGAAAACATAGTTCTGAAGGGCTTTGGATGGATCTCTGTGATCTCTCTTTGTTTCCCCCTCTGCTGCTAAATCCTGGAGGTCCTAAGGAATTTTTATGATGGTCTTAGGCCAAACTTTAGCGATCAGTCTGTAGGTGGGTGAAGTGAAGAACCTGCATTTTGACCAATGAGAAGTCCTGTCCTTCCCGGGTTGTGTACCAGAGGTCTTCTTCTTGCCCTCTTAGAGGTGTCTGGCTTTTGTCCTAGCATCTTTATCTGATGTCACTGGACAGTTCGCTTATGTTAGTCCACCAAGATTTAATCAAAATGTAGCAAACCTTTGTCCACTATTGTGGTCAGAGAGGAGCCCGCCATAAACTGAGCCCTGGAATGTGCTGTCCACAACACTGTTTAAGTGTGCTGAGAGGCATACTAAATGTCTGTGCAACTGCACTTAAGTAAGTGCCACCCTGGAGGAGCTGTACTACTTGTGCAGTCTGATTGGGTTGGGTTGATTGTGTACTGCCTCATGCTACAAGTAGTGAGAAAGACCCTAACAAAACACAGACCTAGAGACAAATCAGCAAAGATAAGGAGAGAGAAATTGTCTCTGCCCACCACCTTGCTGTTGCTTCTCCAGTGCATATGTTGTCGCTTTCATTTGCACCAAAGCAGGTAAAACTGATTCACGATCACTTATGCTTCCTAACTGGACAGACTTATATCCCTGAAGTTTATTTATTGCTTTTCTAAGCAGCATTTATACCTAAGGAATCAGTTGAACTAAAACTGCAACTTGTGCCTGCTCGAAATAAAGGTGCATGAAGCTCCTTAGATGGGCTCTATAATAAGAGTACTGTAACCAATTTGCATGTATCAGCAGTATGGCAAGCGACTTAGCACAAATAAGTCATTCCATCAGTTCACTCAGTAGGCAATGATATCACGTTTTTTCCTCTCTTTTATGTGTATTTTTAATACAGACTTGGTAATGAAGCAAGGCTTGAGTGGTGAATTAATGAAGGTCTATTTGAATAGTGTAAATGAGACAGGAAGTGGCCCTTTCTACTGGCGTACATATTTAGCTGTTGGATAAAGAGGAAGAAGCAGAACGATAGAGTTTGGTGTTCCTTAGCCCGACCCTGGGGAGTCTGTGACATTTCAATGGGCTACCATGCCACTATCACTCAAGTGTAGAGAGTGAATGATCTTTCACCTAAACTCCAGATGAAAGTGCAGACAAATGTGAGTGTTGAGAGAGTCTTGACAGACTGTAAATGAGGAGACAAAACATTATAAACTCAGTCTCAGCTCTGTTCTGCTCTGTTGTCAAGAAAGATGGCAAGCGTCGTTCCTAGGTAAAGACGATTTAAAGCAAAGATAATGAGATCAATAATTTCCTTTTAAGAAATTTTAGTAACACAAAAACATCATAACACGTACAGAGAGAGGGGGAAAGAAAAAAAATCTTTCAAAACACATAGTTTCCAAAAGGACTATTATGATACCAATAGGATAGTGCTCTGGTAGATATCAAAAGGTTTACAGAAAATCCCCCCTGTGATTTCTTTTACCTGTCCAGTAGCAATACATTATACCCACACAAAACAAAATGGGTTCTGTTACAGATCGCACAATATCCAATAGGATTCTTAGAGGATAAAGTGAAATTGCTACAAGATTAGGGAATGTTACTGCAAAATGTGCAGTTTGAGACACAGATGGTATTTTTCAGTAGGAAACAGGTGTTATTCAGAAAATAATAGCAATATAGTATTCTGATTGACTGAAGCAAATTTAAAATTTCAAGTTAACCACAGATATAAATTTAAAGCAGTATAGATATATTTAATAAAGCATATATATATATATATATATATATATATATATATATATATATTATATATATATATATATAAACATCGAAACCCATTAGGCCTGTGTAGAATAAAACAGGTTTTATTTGGCTGTTTTATTAGTCTCTTTAAAACTCTTTTTCCCCCCAAGTAGTATTCATTTATTTTGGTTATAATGCATTTTATTATTGTGGGAATTAAGATCGTTAGCATGCAAATGTTTCTGGTATTTCAGAGAAGCATTTGATCTGTTTTCTAACTGTACATCTCAAAGCATTGGACATCATTAGACATTCAGAGTCATGTTGCAACCACTTGTGCAGGCAAGACTGTTCTAAATAATTTCTCCAACAGTGCCATCAAGTGATTTGTGTAGGTATTACGGCCAAATTCAGGTCCTGAGTGGACAAGAGGCAGTTGATTTTCTATTTATTTGGAGAGTCAGAGGTCAAATAATGTTGAACATTTTGAGAGATCTAATATTTTATTCATCAAGACTACAGGTCTATTGTATTTCTGATCCTGTGAGTGCTTTCACATTAAGTTAAGGCAAAGCAACACTGGGCTTTGCTGAGCTCATGCAAAATGAAGATAGTTAAATAATGGACTTGTGTGCAACGTGATGAATAGCATCAACACGTGTAGCTCTTTACGTTAGCATGCAGTGTGCATATTCCTACAGTAAAGAAACTTCTGTTCTCAGATAGTGCTTAAGGCAGGTTGCAGCATGAATGCTAAACCTGAACGCATATACCGCTACCTAATACCAATGAGATGCTATTAAATGAAGGCTTACTGTAACAGCCCTTCAGCACTGGTGTCCCCCTGACTTGATTTAACAAAAAAAAAACTGTCATTGTTTGCTTGCTTGTGTCATCCGTAACTTCCCTGACTTTTTATTACATGAAACACAAAAAGTGAATGTCTGAAGACTATCAAGGTCACTCTTTTAAAGGGGTCATCGGATGTAAAGTTAACTTTTTCAGGTTGTTTGAACATTAATGTGTGTTGGCAGTGTATGTACAAATCTGCCCTATAATGATAAAAATCCATGCAGTGGTTTTTAATTAATCTGTAAAAATAATATCCCCTTTTTCAAATCGAGCCATTCTCAGATGCCTGTCGGTGTGCCGTCACACCGACAGAGGCCGCTCCCACAATAGTTGATTGACATGAGCGTCTTATCTTAGATCAGCTGTAACAGTCCAGTAACCTCCATTGTTTTGATGCCAGAGCAGGGATATAAGTTAGATTGAGCGATTGAGGTGTTGTGTTGCTGGATGTAATAATGAACATAGTGGTCATCATTTACTCCTGACATCTGAGCCACTGAAGATGCAGTGGATTACGTTATGTTTGTGAAGGGAATGTGGCTCCCGATCTACATATATCCATGTTCGCACAAATCATTCGTGATCCAGCTTCACTTACAGCAGAAGTGTGTATAAGGTTTTTTTTAATGAATCTTTACGATAGCCTTTCCTTATAACGTGGAAGTTAGGAAGTTTAGCGGCTAAACGCAGCTAAAGTGAACAGGCTCGTCACTCCACAGAGAGAAGAGAGGGGCGGGGCGAGCAGAGCTCATTTGCATTTAAAGGAACAACCCCTTAGAGTGAGATGATTTTTGCAGAGCTCATTTTGACAAGGTAAAAAGGGTGTTGTTTTACACAAACATTGAGAATTTTTAACCAACGTATATTAGAGACTTTTCATTAAGACCCTAAAGAATCATATCAACTTGTGGAAAATGGGCATCCGATGACCCCTTTTATTATGTAGGAGAGATTAAATGGTGCTAACAAGTGGTTACCACACCATTTTAACCTGCTTGTTTTAAATGCTCTGAAATTAGGTACAGGGACAAAATCATAAATAACCATCATCCTCCTGAGCTGACATTAGAACTTGTAAGTGTCTGTGTACAAATATGAAAAATTCATAAGACAAAACAAACAGTTTAGGGTCTGTGTTACAATTTTATAATGTTTTGGCACAAAAATGTTGTCCAATTTGCAAAAAAGACAAGCTGAATAAAAATGTATTGTGTATGTATTGTAAATGTACTCCCTGACAGTAGGTGGCACTTATAGAGAAGCAGAAATTTAGTGGTTACTGCATACTACAGTACACAACGTGTAATCACAAAGCACAAAGTCTCAGTAACCACACTTGGGTTTTTGCACTATATTATGTCCAATAATAAAATGTAACAGTTGTTCACATAGTTAGAGAATAGAAAGTTAATGTTAATAGCATTTTCCAGAGAATTTGGTCTTGAAATAATTTATTGTTTTAGTTTGTTTTAGATAAGTGAAATATTTTAATTGCATATAATAATGCTAAAAAATGTTTCTGTGGGTAACATTTGTAAAAGAACATTTGCTTGTTTCTGTCAGGCCAACATCTAGTGTGTGTCTGCTTCCAAACAGAAGACAAGACATGGGCAATACAGTGCTGGGCAATTCTGGTCCTTGAGATCCACTTACAAGTTTTACAAAATCAGTTTCAACCCTGATCAAACTCACCTGCCTGTACAGAAGCTTTCAAATGATCTTCAGGACCTTGATTAGTTTGTTCAGATGTATTGATTAGAGCTGAAGCTCAGCATCTGCCATCAATGATCCCATGGAAAATTCGTTTGAAAAATCTCCCGAATTTAAAAGCTAAAACCTGCCAATTACAATATGCTTAATAAGTCTTTATAGGCCTTTAAATTTGACAATATGTGTCAGAATCCACTCCTTGTAATCATACTTTATATTTAATATTCTCACATAGAATGAATGTTGGAATCAAAGCAATGACATCTCAGATCATTATATAGTCGTGTATATTTTCAGTTTAGACAAGATTAATCAACTTGTTACATATATGGAATAATTATTACTTTTACTACAAAATATATAATCTCCTGGTTTGTTTCAGCTACTTAGCATATCCAGTAGCTCAGGAAAGAAAGAAAAATGATGTTGCAACAGAATTTATGGACTCTCTTTTCTAGCACTTTAGATCCATTTGTCCCTTTATGGTTAAATTAAGCATATAGCGTTAGTTCTGGCAGGTCACGTGAGTCAAGCTCGCATCAGCTGACTCTCAGCTGATCACATCTACCTATAGGAATACGACACCTATCGCAGCATTCCTATATAAGCCCTATTCAGTTTTATTTGGCAGCTTTTTTGCTTGCTCAGGAGCAAAACACCCTCCTCCACCTCAAAACAACTCTTTTGCTACTTTTGCCACAGTCAGGACTTTGCTTCTGATATTCCTCATTGAATCAGACTCCTTTTATCTGAATAATGTCTTACACTTAAATATCATTAAGTACATTAATGATATCTGCTTTGTTCTGTTCTGTTTACCCTGGGGGGTTATTATTGCTGCTCTCCCTGCTCATTCATGACAGGCTGCATGGATGGGCAGGGAGTTTTTGCCCAGAACAGAACCATGCCACCAAGCCAAACTGTATGCTAAGTATCTATCATTTTGACGATAGTGGTCCTGACAGAAATAAGATTAAGGCACGCAGCAGTTACCACTGTATAACAAGCACGCTCATGCCCTCAAGAGAACAGCACAGTAAATAGAGAGCAGCTGAAAGAAAACAAAACTAGAGGTATTTCGCCTTGCTTGGAAAGATAGTATTTCAGCCTACAGACAGACCTTAAAACTGCAAAATCTGCTTATTTGTCAACTCTTTTAGAAGAAGACAAGAAAAACTTTTCCTATTTTGTGCCCAAACTCTGGAACAGTCTTCTTAGCATTGCTTGGGAGGCAGGCACACTCTGACAGTTTAAATGTAGATTAAAAACCCATCCCTTTAACTTGGTATACACATAACACAAAGCAGGGGTCACCAGACCCGGTCCTGGAGGGCCGGTGTCCCTGCAGAGTTTAGCTCCAACCCTAATCAAACACACCATTATTAGGAAAGGTGATTGCAGAGATTCATAAAAAAACCTTATACTCACTACTGCTGTAGGTGAAGCTGGATCAAGAATGATTTGCGCGAACATAGACACATTTATGTAGATCGGGAGCCACATTCCCTTCACAAACAAATGCAATCCACTGCATCTTCAGCGGCTCAGATGTCAGAAGTTAATAATGACCACTATGTTCATTATTACATCCAGCAACAGAACACCTCAATCGCTCATTCCGAGATATTCTTGTCTAACTTACATCCCTGCTCCGGCATCGAAACAATGGAGATCGGACTGTTACAGCTGATCTGAGGTAAGACGCTCATGTCAATCAACTATCGTGGGAGCGGCCTCTGTCTGTGTGACGCCACACTTACAAGCATCTGAGAATGGCTCGATTTGAAAAAGGGGATATTATTTTTTACAGATTAATTAAAAACCACTGCATGGATTTTTATCATTGTAGGGTAGATTTGTACATACACTGCCAACACACATTAATGTTCAAACAATATGTAAAAGTGATTTTTGCATCCGATGACCCCTTTAATGTTCCCGCCTCCTTTTTCCCTGAACTTGAACATTGCTACAAGCATCTGTGCTAATCTTAGTCCGTCTGTCTGTCTCATTTATATTCTGAGTTTACTGTAGTCACCCAGATCCTGTCCGTATCCAGACCAGATGGTGTATCAGCACCTAGAGACTACCACAACAGCCTTCAATGTCAGCGGAAACCATGACAACTAGACATTGTAGAGACAAATTCCCTGCAAAGACCTTGTCGACTAAATATCCATCTGCACAGATCTTCAGTGAAGACCACAAGAACCAGACATGTCCTCTGCACAGACCCTATGGTCAGCTTCAACTCTTCCCACCAAACACTGATGTAATTTATCTCAGTCTTCAATGAGAAAGAACTGAATGAAATATTCTGAATGATATTAATCCACAGTCTGATTTGTGATGGAGCCTGGAAATAAACCACACCATGTTAATTTGTCTGGCCAGAGGAGAACTGGCCCCCCGAATGAGCCTGTTTTTGTTTTGTTTTTTTCTCAATTTCTGTCACTGAAGTTTGGGATTCTTGCCACTCTTGCTTAGTACGGAATACTTAATATTTGGCAATATTTTTGACTTGACTGCACAGACACTATTGGATGAGAACGAGCTAGATGATGGCATCAGTGTTTTCTCCAGGGCTGCTTTATAGATGAATTAAACTCATTCCATAATCAATGAACTTTACACAGAAGATCAACACCTGGTTTGACACCACTGCCTGTTTAGCCCCACCCACCGATTTGCGCATGTAATGTTTACCAGAAAGGCAAACGTGCAGGTCTATGCTGAAACCAAACTATAAAGATGGCTCTGAAGACAAGAAGACGCTGTGCAGTTGCACATTGTGGAAAAACAGTGTTTACATTGCCTTCCTTCTGATCCCAATGGAAAGAGTGAATGAACTTTATTTTTAATGAAGATCCAGACCGCGTCAGTAAGCATTTGGTCCTAAAACTTCATTTTACCGCAGATACTTTTACAAACAAGGCACATTTTGATGCAGGATTTTCAAAAAGATTGAAACTAAAGACGATGTTGTGCTGATTATATTGAACCTGACAGTAATGTTGCAACACAAGTGTGAGTATCTTTTTTCATTACGTGGTCACCAATGCTTTGTTTCTCTTACAGATCGTTTGATACAGGGGTGCCCGAACTCAGTCCAGGAGGGCTGGTGTCTTGCAGAGTTTTGCTCCAACTTGCCTCAACACGCCTGCCAGGAAATTTCTAGCAGAGATTGTCCTATTAGGAGATGAGAGGGTCTGTATTTCTTACTATTGGAAAAAAAACATAACCGTCAACTTGGATCATGTGTGCCTTGATAACCAATCACAGCCTTGACATCACTGAATTTCAGTCAGAGAGTTGTGTGACATTTACTGGTCGTTTACGGATACCATAGGAATGAATGAAAAGTGTCAGAAGCTGAATCCCACCTGTCACAAAAAGTCTGTGACTTCTCTTATAAAACTGCATTTTTTTTTCAGTATAAAATCTAAAAATGGTTCAATCCAAAAGTATTGTTTAGTGTAAAACATGTTGAAGATTAGCAGATAGGCTGTCGATCCATTAAATGATAAGCCGTTTCTTCTAAAAAGATGTTTATTCAGCGTAGTGAAGCCTCTCCTCCATTGACATCCATTAAAAAAAAACAGCCTCTGGTCTTCTTTCCCACGTACTACCAGACTGGAAACATTTGCATTAGCTGTTACGCTTTTTTTCGGCTAATGGTTGCAGGCTTGCCTTCTAGTGGCTTTGTTTCTAGTATGTTTCTATTGTACAGGTGTGTCTAAATGGGGTTAGAGCTAAACTTTGCAGGACACCGGCCCTCCAAGACTGAGTTTGGGTACGCTTGGTTTGATATGTATTGAGTTATGGGTTTTTGACCTAAATCACAGCAGCATCCATCTATGAGGAATGTATGCTATCAAACATACACAACTATTAGCCAATCATAGCAGTGGGTGTTTACTTCCGAGTTTACAATCTGCCATAATCAAACAGAGCGTCCTGATGAGGGGGGTTAAAAACAGGACAGAAAATAGCTTATTATTTCTAAATTATTATTATTATTATTATTTATTTTTTTTTTTTATGTACTTTAAAAGGCATGAATATACTATAGAAGATGCAGCTTCTCGGAGAGCATGCTGATAGTCTAACAGTCATTGTTAGTGTTAACCAGCTGAAGCACAGCATGCTGTCAGCTTCCTAACTAACTAAATATATTTAAATACATATATATATATATATATATATAAAAAAAAAAATTGAATAGTCTTCTTGACTAGGGACTGGTTATTCAACTAGACTAACATTAAACAAGCATTCAAATTCATGCTAGCCTAATCTGATCTTTACAACAGGATTGTCTTAGAACCACTGACATTCTGTCCATTTTTTTTTTTTTTAACTCAGATGTAGATGAGTACATCAGAATGCTCTTCAAACTCTATCCATAAGAGACAAAGATCATGTTTAATTAATGTTTCTTACAAATGTTTCATGAGTAGAGTATTCCCACATCCACAGCAACAACCAGGAGCATGCAATATCCACTAGCAGTTCTCCATGTTTGATCCAATGTAATTTTAATTTAATAAAGATATTTTTTGTTCCTGTTGTTTATTTAATATCAAAACGGATAGACACGACTATGAGATTACATTGTGCAAATCCATATCTGAGTTCTCTTGCTTGTGTTTGATCAAATCATACCAAGATAGGTCTCACTGTTTGCCGATCTGCTTCTGAGCAGCATGGACTCTACTAATAACCATGCAGTAGCAGTTCCTTCCTGCCTTCTTCATTGTTTTCTTTTATGGCATAAAACTGGCAATAGCTATCTTCTGTTGATTTATCTAGATTTATTTGTCAAAAAAATATTGTGGGGCAGATGTCAGATTTCAAAATGTTGGTAACAATTTAGACACCTGTCACATCTGTATACATCTGATTACATTAGAAATATAGACATCAGGGTTACACTTTATTTTGATAGTCCACTTTAGACATTTTACTAACTATAAGTAACTTTGCAACTACATGTCAACTAATTCTCTTTAATTTGCAACTACATGTCTACTAACTCTCAGAGCAGAATGTTAGGTTAGGTTTAGGGTTAGTAGAATAAGTTGACATATACTTGCAAAGTTTAGAAGAGTGTTAGAAGATATTAAGCAGACAGTCTACTAATACTCTAATGACTAGTTGGCATGCAGTTGCAAAGTTACTTGCTGTTAGTAGAATGTCTAAAGTGGACTATCAAAATAAAGTGTTACCGCCATCAGCATTGTCAAGGAGTTGATCTTAGAATAAATGAAAAGATATGATGGAAAGAGTTATTCAAGGGGGGGAAATCCTTATATATGAACAATCAATATATTTGAGAGAGAGAGAGAAAAAGAGAGAGAGAGAAAGAGAGAGAGCGCTGCATAAACTGCAGTATATTGAAAAATATAAACACTGGTTTCTTAGAAATGGAATCGTATTATATTTCCACAGTATATTTGCGTATATTTTTATTTTGTAAGGGATTGTTCTTTGAATTTCAATTTTGAATAAGCAATAATGGCTGAAATAGAGTGACAAAATAATTAGAATAATGTTAGATGTGGTGTTTACTTTATGTTTGGAGATATAATTTACATAGCTTTTGAAACTTGAAAGTTTCCTTCCTTTGTAGTTGCATGGAATAGCACAACACAAAATTAATGAATAATGTGTGTGTATATATATATTAGGGGTCTAACGATACATGTATTCGTACCGAACCGTCATGGTACGGGCATCTTGGTTCGGTGCATGAGGCGTTACAACGAATACAGGCAATTTACCCTCAATCCAGAAGGGGGTGCCCGCAGTAATGCAACTCTGATAACCGCCGGCAGAAGAACAGCGAATGCCAGGAGTTGCGCACTTGAAAACAAAGACCACTAGACAGTGATCATGTGTTTCCTCATACCACCAAAATCAACTTAAACAAAAAACAAATAGAATGTCGCTTTCTGCCATTTGAGTTTCCTTTCTGTCACAAAACTGAACTGAAACTCAACAAAAATAGGCTACGTTACGTGTCGCACAGTTTTTTCTCTTGTCTATCAGTTAACTAAATTAAATATATTTCACGTATTTATTATTGTATGTATATGTGTACTGCAAATATTATAGCCTATACATGACATAAATTTGATATATTATTTTCACATGTAGGTGGAAAAAAAAATGTAAATTGTACTACTGTCTGTTTAAAATAAATGAAAAGAAACCTAGCATAGTAGATTTGTTGTTTTTTTGTTGTTTTTGTTGTTGTTGTTGTTGTTGTTGTTGTACCGGAATCGTATTGAACCGTGACCCTCGCACTGAGGTATGTACCAAACCGTGACATCTGTGTACCGTTACACTCCTAATATATATATATATATATATATTCCAGTATGTAAATATTATCATGACAACATGAGCGCTTAAAATGAAGAAAGTGATCAACATAACTGATATTCAAAATGGTAAGCAAGCGCTGCTTTGTTTACATTTCATTAGGGCTGTAACGATACACCAAACCCACGATTCGGTTCGTATCACGATTTTTGACCCACGATTCGGTTCGTATCACGATTTTTTTTCGTGGGGGGTGGGAGAAAAAAACGATTTTTAAAACAATATTTTTTATTAAATGACATTTGAAAAATCTTTATAAAATGAACACCAAAGAACAAGATTAACTATGCAAATTATTAACAATATAAATAGCCATATATAAAATAAATAAATAGCCAAAGCTATAACACTTCTGTTTTCTTTGTAACAAAATACTGTTGAAAAACAAACAGAACTAAACTCCATTGTGGAGATGATTCGAGCATGTTGAAAATTCTTCTTCAATCAAGTTCTCTTACATTTACAAAGTAAATTAAATGGCTACTTTTTCACACTGAGGTAACTGAGGCTTACTGCCTGTGCTGCAAACCACAAATCAAGTAAACATTAAACAAATAAACAACTTATTTCTCTTAAGAAAACCAAACTCGTTTGATTTAAGGGAGTTGAAAATTCTTCTTCAGAAACACCATCATGTCAACACTGTCTGGTGAGAGGCTTGCTCTCTGTGCTGTGACAATGTCACCTGCAGTAGAAAATACTCTCTCACTGGGGACAGATGTGGCTGGGATTCCAAGATAACTTTTAGCCAACTTGGCTAAATGGGGGAACTGGTTTTGGTTGTCCTTCCACCACACAAGTGGATTTGAGTCCACTGAGAGGCTCTGCACTGCTCTGTAATGCTGCACCTCCTCATTCACCACTTCAGACAAAGACTTGGATGATGATGATGCCTGTTCAATTGGAAAGATGTCTCCAAACAGTTCAGCCATTGGTGCTCTTTTGGCTGGAGGAGGACAGTCACTGCTGCTGGAGGCTATCTCTGATT
Source organism: Labeo catla (assembly GCA_012976165.1). Classification (NCBI taxonomy): domain Eukaryota; kingdom Metazoa; phylum Chordata; class Actinopteri; order Cypriniformes; family Cyprinidae; genus Labeo; species Labeo catla. Next base: position 49,356 of record VONZ01001292.1, on the reverse strand, counting down.
GCTCCTCTGTCTCATCCCTGGAAGTTTGGGCCTGTAAGACCAAATCCATAACATAATTGCAGCATAATGTTAGATACAATGAAGGATATGAAATCCAGGGTGAATGAAGCTAATTTAATAAAGTTAAGCATTATTATTATCTGACTATATTTAAATACTGACTTTAAATAAATAGGCCTAACTGATTTACACAGCACTTTATTTAATAAAGTTTTTATATTTTTTAATTATATTTTATAATTTAATATTTAAATTAAATTTATTTAATTATATTAATATTAAAACAATCAAATACCTGAACAGTCTGTGAACAACCGTCCAGAATTCTCTCAGTCAGACTCTTGAAGATTGTGTCATGGGTGGTCTCATCAAGGAAAGGTAGAGATTTGAAACGGGGGTCAAGTGCAGTGCTCATATGAAGAAACTGAATTAGTGCCCTATCCGTATCAGGGTATCTGTCCTCGAAGTCATGTGCAATAGCAGCTTTGATGTCTTTCACTACTGTTGAGTCAGAGCCACTGTGCTTCATGGAGGCCAGGATTCTGTGTTTCAATGGCAAGATCACTGAAATAGTTGGAATCTGCTCAGTGCTCATGAGGGTTGTCACAGTTTTCAAAGGTTTAAGAACCTGGACCACGTCCTCAGCTAGTTTCACATCATCATCAGACAGAGTGACTATGTCTTTAATGTTCTTCTTGACACTCTTGTCTGTTAATGCCGAGAAAACAGCAGCCTGCTGCTCAAGGTAGCGCTCGAGCATGTCGTGGCTAGAGTTCCACCTAGTAGCCACATCCTGGACCAGCTTGTGTAAGGGCAGCTGTAGCATCACCTGTTTCTCCTTCAACACAGCTGCAGCTGTTGTGCTGCGGTGAAAAAACGTGACAACTTTCCTCACTCTGCCGAGGAGTCAGGACATCTGGTGAACGCCCATCCCTCTCTGCGCAGCCAGATTAACAGTGTGAGCAAAGCATCGTATATGCGGTGAAAATCCGGCCGCTTCGACAGCATTGGCAATGTTTCTGGCGTTGTCTGTTGTCACGGGAACGGGGACGTTTGATCTGCTGATCTTCCAATCTATCACAGCCTCTTTAAGTATTCCCGATAAATGGTCGCTTGTATGGCTCTCATACACCGGGCGTGTTTGGAGGACGTGGTTTGCTATTTGCCAATCGCCCGTAATATAGTGTGCGGTTATGGTCACGTAGCTGTCTGTGGCACGGGACGTCCATCCATCTGTGGTGATTGCGATGGATTCAGCAGTACTCAACCCTTCCTCCACTTCAGCCTTCGTTTTCTCTTGAAGTTTTGGTAGCACATTTTGCGAGAAATGCGCCCGGCTTGGTAATACATAACGGGGCTCGAGCACACTGAGTAAATACTTGAACCCCTCGTTATCGACAACCGAAAATGGTCGCATATCCAGTGCCATAAAAATTGCAATTGCATTTGTAATTTTCTGTGCTCGATCTGAATTCGCTGGAAATTTTGCTTGGAAGAAACTAGGTAGTGTAGGCTGCTGCTGGGTTGTTTGCTGTGCTGCAGCTAAATTTATTTCTGGATGGTGCCGTAGGATATGCATCTGCATGTTGGTTGTGTTGCCTGTCACTTGGGGAAGCTTCTTAAAGCACTTACGGCAAATTGTGTGGGTCTTGTCGACTACACGATTGCCATCCTTTATCTCCACCGGGTAGCCAAAATGTTGCCATACTGCTGACTTAAATGAGGAGGGAGGGTCCGCAATCTCTGGGTTGGTTGCCATGTTTCCTCACGTTCTTCTTCAACTAGCTCAACTTTTGCAGGCAGGTGTCACATGATTGGAAAGGTAGTCACGGGGTGTGTCGCGATTCTCCCTTATCACACCGCGACACAGGATCGTGGATCTGAGTGTCGCGATTTCGGTTTCATATCGCGTATCGTTACAGCCCTACATTTCATATATCTGCGTTTATCTCGTATATCTTTGTTTCGGTTTCTCATTTTGAATGAGATTATATTCTATTAAAAGCTGCTGATATTAGGCTCGTTTGAGATGAGCAAATTCTGCGCAGAAGTGATCACCGGTGATCATCGCAAGATGCATGCATGAGTTACGTCCGCCTTGCTCTGATGTCATGCTGACGTGTGCCAAAAAACTCTTGTGACAGCGAAACAGCTGTGTCGAAATGCGCAATCTCTACCGACTGCGCTGACCAAAAGCACGATGGGAAACGCCTTAAACAGCTTAACAGCTTAAAGCTCATTGGTTCAGACAACCGTGATGTTGCGCTCTCTTCTAAAATGTATTATTTTTTAATCAAATATAATGTAGTTATGTGTTTAAATGATGCATGAATAATCCCAAACACTATGCCAGTGCGATCTCTGTGAGAGATATATGATTGTTGTCATTTCTATAAAAATCTAAAATACACGTTTGTATTAAAGTTAAAATGGATAATAAAAACGCCTTTCGTATGGAATTAAATAGCAAGCACTTTGAGTGTCTTGTTCATCATATTTATTTTCATCTAAAACAACAGAACTGAAATTATATCATGTTTATCAGCAACACAGCACGTGAGTGTGATAACGCAATATCCGCCTTTGATCTCATAGGTAGCTGTTCTACTTCAAGAGGTCAGAACTGTCCCCGTCTTGACTGCACTTATTTCACTCCTCCCCTCATTGCAGCCGCCTGCTCTCGCCAACATTTCAGGCAAGGCTAGGTGCATCTCAAACGAGCCTATATACAGTTAAATCTTTTCACGCAGGCGCAGAACACACGTTAGTTTGCAGTCGGCTGTAGTCTATGTGCTGTGTCCAAGCACAGCTTTTTGTTCAGATACTGCCAACGCGAGGTGACAACACCAACGGCTTTCGTAGCCGCTAGTTATTTAAAGTCGGCTTGCTGTGTCCCGGACTTTACACGTCAAATTCCACCGTTCCCTGCGGGTCTCCCGCAAAACTTTCTGACCGCAATCTTTCCACAGTAACGTTACCAATGCAGGGCCACAACATTAAACTTAATTTGCTCTCAGGTGTGGCATTTGGTTTGGCAGGTATATTGTCTGAAATATGCCACAAATGCAAGTATGCAAAATCATTTGAATTGAATGTGAATTGCATGGCTGTTCCCTACCAAAAGCTACACTCGATGCTGCGTATCAATACGCTAATGGGAACATTCTTTGTTCGACCGGTTGTGAAGCATGTGTCAAACATGCCAAGAATAGGCCTAAATAACCTTGGTAGGTGACGTCATCTGATAAGGTGCACCTGAGGTTAGTAAATGACGTGAAACAGACATACCTTCATGTTCTTTTGTCTTCAGAGTCGTATTGTGTGTGTGTTGTGTCCTCTGTGTCACTTGGTCGTTTTCAAAAAAATATATATATATATTAAATAGGATATTAAATAGGATAGAGAAATCATGTCTTCCAAGAAATGCTTGCTGCCTTGCGTACAAGTTATTTCTGATGATGATCCTCACGATTATTGTTTGGAGTGCCTCGGAGAAGACCACGCAGCTGCCGCAGTTGAGGATTTGGAGTGCGAGCACTGCGAGTCTCTTTCCATTGGCACGCTCCGTTCGAGGCTTGCTTTCGTGGGGCTCGAGCTGTCTGAGAGACGAGAGGCACGCGAAGCACCCATCTCTCTCATTCTCCCCAGATCGCGATGACCCCGCCCTCACTGAAGCGCGCCCCAGTGGCATTTCTTTAGCGCGAGCCGAGGACGCGGGTTCTTTTGTTTCTTGCGAGATGGAGACCGAGAGCGCCGCCTCTGAGCACTCCTCACACGATGACAGGTCATTTGAGGAGCTGCTCGAGGTGGTGACTCATGCAGTGGCCAGGCTTAAACTGGACTGGCCACAAGAGCAAGAGAACCCCAGACACTCCAAGCTTGATGACAGGTTTCTGTCGGGTGGCCAGGGGGACAGACCCCAGCGTCGGTCTCTTCCCTTTTTCCCAGATCTCCATGACGAGTTATCTCGTTCATGGAGTAAGCCCTATTCTTCTCAAATCTTTGTACCAACAACTTTGATTTATTCGACTATTGTGGGTGCTAAGGAACAGGGGTATGTGATGATGCCCCAGGTAGAAGAGACGCTTGCGGGCTATCTCTCTCCTGGGAGCTCGTCTTCGCTTTAGAAGCCAGCTCTCCCTACCAAGCCCTGTAGAATGACATCTTCACTGGTGGGGAAGGCGTTTCAAGCAGATGGTCAGGCTGGTGCTACCTTGCACACCATGAAGGTTTTGCAAGCATACCAGGCTGACCTGCTCAAAGACCTGAGCACGGGCCGCAGCATTAGTGAGGAGGTGTTATTAGAAACCGCTACCTCAGAACTTACAAGTTCAAGATGCTGACAATCAGAATGATTGTTTCCCAGATCCAGTCAGGGGATTGGTTCGTGACAATCGATCTCAAGGACGCATATTTCCATGTAGAAATTTTGCCAAAACACAGGAAATTCTTGAGGTTCGCTTTCGGGGGTTCTTCGGGTATCGGGTTCTTCCATTCGGCCTAGCTCTGTCACCCCGCACGTATACGAAATACATGGATGCAGCACCGGCTCCTCTGGGACTCCAGGGCAACTCCTCTGCGATTCTACGGTTCCTCTGCGACTCTGTGCTGGCTGCGACTCCAGTCGTCTATGTAATTTTAAATTACGTAGACGACTGGCTCATTCTGGCCCAGTCTCAAGAGCTTGCGCTTCGACATCGGGATGTTGTCATAGCTCATCTCAGATCTCTGGGGTTGAAACTCAATGCCAAAGAAAAGCATCCTCTCTCCTGCCCAGAGAACAATGTACTTGGGGGTTGTATGGGATTCGATCACAATGCAGGCACAGCTGTCTCCTGCACGTGTCGAATCCATTCTAAACACCCTAAAGAACATCAAGGTAGGTCAGAAAGTTATTTTTCATTACTTTTAAAGAGTTTTAGGTCTCATGGCAGCTGCATCCACGGTGATACCTTTGGGCCTCCTGCACATGAGACCATTTCAGTTGTGGCTCAGAGCCAGGGGATTTCATCCAACGGCCAATCCCCAGAGGCAAATAAGGGTTACGCGCCATGGGCTTCGTACCCTTTCTATGTGGTTCAGACCCCGGTTTCTGACTTTGGGTCTCACTCTAGGTCCGTGTTGTCGTAGCAAGATGCTAACAACAGACGCTTCCCTCACGGGCTGGGGTGCGATCTTAAATGGCCGTCCAGCCCAAGGGATCTGGAGAGGTCATCTTCTTGACAGCTGATGATGATGGCTGTATTTCGGGCCCTGAAATACTTCCTCCAGCAGTTAAGAGGCTACCATGTCCTAGTGCGGGTGGACAACACAGCGTATATTCTAGCGTATTCTAGCGTTGCCCTAGCGTATGAGGCACATGGCCAAGCTTCACCTCTAGGGCTTAGGGCCTATTCAACCAGGGGGGTTGCATCCTCCACGGCTATAGCAAGAGGTGCCCCCCTGCAACAAGTGTCTGATGCGGCAGGCTGGTCCTCACCGCACACGTTTATCAGATTCTGCAGTTTGGATGTCCATGCTACTCCAGGCTCGCATGTCCTTGAGTCAACATCCCAGAGTCATGTCTGAGACCTATTCAATGTTTGTGCACACACACTACACAACCTTGACGGGTCCAGACACTTCCAGTGCGGCGGCGTTGGTATTTTCGTTCCCATTAGTGTATTGATACACAGCTTTGAGTGTAGCTTTAGGTAGGGAACGTCTCGGGTTACTTGACTATAACCCTGTTCCCCTAAAAAAAGTGGTAACGAGATGCTGCGCCTCAATGCCGCACTGCAGGCGTGCCTCTTCAGACAAAATGTAACCTGAAGGTATGTCCGTTTCACGTCATTTTATAACCTCAGGTACACCTTATCAGATGACGTCACCTACCAAGGTTATTTAGGCCAATTCTTGGCGTGTTTGACACACATGCTTCACAACCGGTCGAACAAAGAATGTTCCTATTAGCATATTGATACGCAGCATCCCGTTCCCGCTTTTTAAGGGAACAGAGTTACAGTCAAGTAACCCTAGACGTTCCATACCATGACTTATATTCTGTATTGCCCATCTGTTGAGTGATTTCAGATGGGACAAATAGTGTAACTAGTTACGGCCTTTAGGTCCATTTATTTATGGATGTTAAATATATTAAGAATGCAGTGAATTACAGCTTGACAAAGCTTTTGCTCTTAGTCTAGGGTAGCGTTTAGTCCCCTGTGTCTTCTAAATTATATTCATGATATTCTCTTCCTCAGCTCCTGCTGTCTAAAGATGAGCCTGTATCAAGACTGTGACCAATTGTAACATTTTCTACACTTCCCTTTATAAGTGACAGAGTAATAAAAATATTTGGTCAAATAAATATATACGTGCCCTTTCCTTACTAGAGCCATTAAAATGTTTATGCTTGGAACTTGATTGTAATATCTAATTTTATACAACAAAATAAATAAAGGTCGGTAGGAAAAAATTCACGTATTACTAAATTTGTAGACTATATGGGAGTATGATTGAATTATAATTTATTTATATGAAATCATTGCACATTTTAGTCACATGACTAATTCATCGGGTTCATTTAGCTGTAGTTGCAGCATAGGACCTAAATGACAATTACTTAAAATGTTTTAAATTCATATATGTGTGCTTGATTGATAAGACAGATCTGAGTTTAAAACTTCAAGTATGGATTTTTCTTGACACCTCACATAAAGAAAAGTCTACTTTTTAATTAAGGGCACTTGACACTTTCATGTTAGATTCAGAAAACCTAGCTGCAGGCAATATGAACTTTAGAAACTTCAGACATTTTAAATCCTTATGATCCATCTGCCTTTGTAGAACTTCCAAACTGTATTGTATGTATAGTACCCTCCACTAATATTGGCACCATTTGTAAATATGAGCAAAGGCGGCTGTGAAAATAGATATGCATTGTTTAAAATTCAAAGTCTTATAAGTAAAATATCCCAATTCCCATTAATGTTTACTTTTTTTTTTTTTTTAGCACACCAGGAATGTCCAGACTTGACTTCCAGTTCCACTGTTATTAGCTGCTCCAGTTCCCTTTAAACATATTACGAAACAATCTCTAGAGTTTCTAACACTTGACTAAACAAAGACAAAACTACAATAGCCTATTTACAGATGAAACTGACCTGCACTTGAAGTCCTGGTCAATAGTTTTGGATCTCAGATCCACTCCATTCTCGAGTCTCTTGCATTGATTACTTTGATAGAAACCATTTGGCGGAGACACCGAGCACGAGCGAGCCGAATCGCGTTGCTAGTACAGACTAACACGATTCATGATTTAGAGATTCGTAATCGAATGGTGATACACCAAATGCAGATTAAAACTAAAGTATCGAGCCTGTTTTGAAAATGTAAGAAGTAGAAAGTACAGATATTTGAGTAAAAGTAAATAAATAGTGACGTAAAGTACTGATACCAGAAAAATCTACTTAAGTACAGTAACAAAGTATTTGTACTCAGTTACTTCCCATCTCTGTTTGGCAGCAAATCCACCAGATGGGTTTGATGCAAACGGGCATAGAAATAATACCCCATGCCCAAGGTTAAATATGCTGCTGGATCTTTAATGTTGTGGGCCTGTTTTTCTGCTGGAGGTCCTGGACATCTTGCTCAGATACATAGCATCACGGATTCTATCAAATACCAGATAAAAGATCTAAACTGCCTCTTATAATCGGCCGTGGTTGTATCTTCCATCAGGACAATAATCCAAAACAAACATCAAAATCAACAAAAATATGTTACTGAGCACAAAATAACTGTTCCATAGCTGTTCCAGTTTCCTGACTTGAAATGAGTGGAGTGAACTTGGGAGAAGAGAACAACATGGAGCTACACTGTAAAAAATAAAAAACACAATTTGTTAAGTTGTACTAAGTAACAACTTAGATATTTGTGTTTGCTAAACTTAACAGATGGGTAAGTAACCCAGCTGCCTTAAAATTTTAAGTTGATTCAACTCAAATATCTAAGTTGTTACTTAGTATAATTTAGCATTTCAAGTTGAATAAACTTTTTTTGAGTTGACTGAACAGGCAGCCAGGTTACAAATTATTTTAAGTTGACTCAACAAATTGTTTTTTACAGTGTAGGCCATTGCAATAATTTGATGCAAACAGTTGTGGCCAGCGTAAACTAGAGAAAAATGTTAAAAAAAATAAAAATAAAAATAAAAATAATAAAAAGATACCCCCCCCCCAACGTTCCATTATTTTACTTCAATAATTGATTAGAATTTTGTGATTTTTTTGAATGAAAGATCTAAAGGATAAACGATGCAGATTTGTTTGCACAGCCACCTTTGTTCATATTTACCAAGGGTGCCTATATTATTGCAGGATGCTAACTAAAAGTATGTTTCTAGTTTCATCTGAAGACATAGATGTATTTTTATGTGTCATTTCTCCCCTTTTGGTGTCTTTATCAAATGTTTTACATTTTGTACCTAAAATCATTGTTTCAGACTAATTAACAGATTTAAAATGGCTCAAGTGCAGATCATTAGCAATAAAGATCTTTCAAATCAACACTGTGCTTTCAAGGTTTTTATTTCAAGTTGTCAGGTAAATCATCTCCTAAAATACCACTCATCAACTCTGCTTGATTACAATAATTCACTCAAACCATAAATTTAAGATTGGGAAGCTTTGCAAACCTCACAATGAAACCTTATCATACTGTGCTAAACTTTTGGGGGTGTTTTCATACACACCTAAGTAAATAAATGTCTGTAATAACTGATAAGCCTACATTTTAGTAAATTATTAAATAAATAAAGTCATGCTTAATGAAGAAGAAGAAAAAGAATAGCAGCAGCAGCAACTACACTGCTTACATTGACTAACAGCTGTTCGTAAGACTACTACCTTCACATTCTCTCCTTGGTCTCTGATGACTGTTTTTGGGCTTGCTAAGTGTGTGGTGTAAATACACCACCATTTCTTTAAGTACAGTAAGTAGTAAGTGGCAAAGTAGAATTAGAAATGTTTGTACAGTCTAAGACCTCCCTCTTGTGGACAGTAAAGATCAGTACATATGCGTCTCTCCTTTACAGAACAGCAATTGTTTAAAATATAACCAGACTGTTTTATACACAGTTTGGTTGTGATCTGTTGATGTCCCCAACATATATATATATATATATTTATTTTTTTTTTTTTTTAACAATGTACTCTGCATTATATTACCTTTGCATCAAATTGTAAAAGAAGAAGAAGAAGAAAAGTACCTAAGTACAAACACAAACACACACACACACACACACACACACACATGTTGGGTTTACATGTTTTATGGGGACATTCCATAGGCGTAATGGTTTTTATACTGTACAAACCGTATTTTCTATCACCCTACACCTACCCTACACCTAAACCTAGCCCTCACAGGAGACTGTGCACACTTTTACTTTCTCAAAAAAACTCATTGTGCATGATTTATAAGCCTGTTTCCTCATGGGGACCTCACAAATGTCCCCACAAGGTCAAAATTTACTGGTATTACTATCCTTGTGGGGACATTTGGTCCCCATAACGTGATGAATACCAGGTGCACACACTCTGGGAGCAGTTGGGGGTTTGGTGCCTTGCTCAAGGGTCTCACCTCCGTTGTGGTATTGAAGGTGGAAGAGACCTACACCCCCACCTACATTCCCTGCCTGTACTGAGGCTCGAAACCGTGACCTTTAGGTTACAAGTCCATCTCACCTAAACTTGAGGCCCCAATTGATCCCACTTTATGGTTTGTACTATGGTTTGCTCAGCATTGATGACAGCTTAATGGCACACCTGAAGAGCTGTCACATTTCTTCGGAATGAATCATGATTTCAATAAGCCCTTAATTACCTCTTAATTATTTACTGAAGATGTTCTTTCTGTCTATCAGCTGAAAAGGACACACCTATATATTTTCATGAGAAAACAAAACAAAAATGCCTTTGGGGATTATGGGAATTTTTTTGCACCGCAAATATCTCAGGTACTTGTCATTCTGGTATTTTTTGCATGCTACATATACTGAAAGTTATTTGTCTAGAATGTTTTTTTGTTGTTGTTGTGGTTTTGTTTTGTTTTAAGGACTGTTTGTTAGTCTTTTTGTAAATATTGAAATGCTCACTGTCTGTTAGATATTTGACAAGAGATTAAGGGTGGACTTTTCAAAAAGTGGAGTTCAAAGCAGCTTAATAAAACAGCTGGATAACAATTACAAATTAGTGTATATCCCACATATATTATTATAATATATTATGTAAAATATTATATTTATCATCTCCACTCCCTCCATTCTATGTTGTTCTTTTGAGATTCGTGTCTACCCCTTTTTTTGCATACTTGGTCACAACACCTAGTTTATACCTGTAGGGTCCTTCTTAAAGGAATGTTGTAGCTAGCACAAAATTCCTGTCAAGAAGAACAAAAGCTGCAACCAAAACATACCCAATGGCTATATCTGAAATCGCCGCCATACCCTCATTCACTATTCACTACATTAGTCCACTAATATGCAGGGGTTGGAAAATGAAACTGAAGCACTGGCCAATAGAATGTTGGAGGTTTCATAGCTATAATTGCTCAGCCTGGTGGCAAATCTTTATTGACTACGTTTACATAGACATCAGCAATCTAATTATTTATCTTGTTCTGAATAAGACAATATTATGATTAAGGTGTTTACATGAGTTGATTTTAGAACATTCCTTTCATGTTCCCGTTTTACATGTTATAGTACATAGATCGTTTAATGGCACACGTCCCCTCGCGACTCCATCTGACTTTCCCTGTAGAATTTCACGTGTCAACATATAATTCGTATTCGTCATATACAGTTCTGGGTTTTTAATTTTTAAAGCTTCAAGTGCAGTTAATTATTTGTCATGCTAACTGTGTAAACAGATGATGGCGTTACCGTCAAACAGTTGATCGCCGTGTGGGTATCCTGTCGCGAAATTCCAAGTATATAGAACTGCAGACCGGAGATCTCCAAAATGGGGCGGGAACTCCAAAAGTGGGCAGAACCTCCAAAATGGGGCGGGGTCTCGTCGCGCAAATACTTTCCCCATTGGCTGTTATTGACTTACATTTCAAAACTAAACTTTATAAAACAAACAGTTTGTAGTTGTTCTCAAATAAAATAAACTATGCTATATAAATAAATATGCTCAGTGAGAGCAGAGCCCCAAAGCTCGTGGCCAGTGGTTAATGATATAAACGGGAATCACCCACGAGCTCTCCCGGGAGCCGTCCCATTAAAGCGCAGGGGAAAGGTTTTACTCTACCGCTTTGTTTTAAGCAACGGGGGTGTCCCGGTTCTTGAAATTCACAGGGTAGGAGGGGGTAGTGATGTTGAATGTAACTAAAAAGTCCTGTTTTCCGGTGAGGTCCGGTTGGGGAGTTACAGAACGGCCCGACGATCTCATATCGCATGATCTTATTATCTGCCACACTATTCAGCGACAATCCCGCCATGCAGTCAATTTCACTGGTTAAGGTTAGGGTAAGGTGTGGGGTAGGTTTAGGGTTTAGCATTTGTGTAGCATAGTGTAGGTAATCAACACTGCGATTGACACAGCGAATAAAATCTTTAGAATTAGCTGTAGGGCGGAGTTTGCGCTGAAGTGGATTGGGGGAAATTGCGCATGCGTGTCATGTGCCTGTCTGTCAAAAGGAGGAAGTCACGCCCTATTTTGGAGCGCACACCCTGTTTTGGAGTTCCCGCCCCATTTGGAGATCTCCAAGCTGCAGTTATATACCCCTCCAAAATGCGGCAAAAAGTCCTACATGACGGTAATACTGTGATTAAGGTGTGTACATGTCTATACTGCACTTAGATAATGTGACTGAAATAGCAATACTCCACGTCTTAATTCAGTTTCTGTTTACTTCGAGTATGACATTAGCCGGATTAAGGTAATCAAAAATCTCTGTTTACATGGTAGATTCTTAATCAGAGTATTGTCTTAATCGTGTTAAAATCGGAATATTGTTGTCCATGTAAACGTACTGACTGATTGCACATTCCACAGTAAGAGTGTGAAGATTGACTATGTGCACCCAATGGTTCAAACATTGAAGGTGGTGCCATGTGTCAGGATGATAATGCACCAATACACACAGCAAGACTGGTGACAGAGTGGTTTGATAAACATGAAAGTGAAGTTGAATATCTCCCATAGCCTGCACAGTCACCAGATCTGAATATTATTGAGCTACTTTGAAGTGTTTTTTCTACACCACGTTTTCCTACACCAGTATCGCGTAGTGACCTGGCCACCGTTCTGGAAGAAGAACGGCACATCATCCCTATGGCTACTGTGCAGGACTTGTATTTGTCATTCCCAAGATGAAATGATGCTGTAAATCTCTCTTCTGCACAATTTAATGCACAAAATATCTCTTTTGCACAATTCGTGCAATACGTCATGTAAAGTTTTTGTTGTCTCAGTTTTGTATGCGTAGTCAACTATTTATTATAGTATTTATAGTATAGTCAGATGGTTAACCGTTGTATAGGTCTATAATTGCTTTTCTTATTTGTGTACTGTTGTATGTTTATATTATGTTTAACTAGTATGTAGCACCGTGGTCCTGTGAGACACGACATCTCATTCCACTATATGTCCACACATGTAGCAGAATGACAATAAAGCTCAACTTGACTTGACTATTGGCTGCAAAAGGAGGCCCAACACTAAATGTATTTGTGCCACACTATGAATTGGTACACTTAAAATCTGTTAGATTGGAACAGCTAATTTTGTACTAAATGCATTTTAGTTGTGCAAAAGCAGTGCTGAAGTTCAGATAAAGTTGTATTAAATATACTTATCTGTGCTGAACTATTTAAAGTATACTTAGGTGCACTTTAACTGTCCACTCTTGTAATTAAGTTTGAAAATGCAGAATTCACTTAGCATAAACTTTAGATGTATTTTGGTGTCATTAGCAACCACACAGTAAGACTGTTAAATATACATTACTATTACGCTAATAACAAACTGAGGTCATACTATCATTTACTTTTAATGACTTTTTTAAAGTAAACTTGAAGTGTACTAATGCAATAAATGAATCTTTATAAAAAATGACACGGCTTAAGAAATGGCCTTTTACTAACAACCCCAGCATTGTGTGGTGTTACAAGTACTACTATATGTACACTATTTTTGTTTGTTTGTTTGTTTTTTCTCATCAATGACAGCACAAATGTGACCCTGGACCACAAAACCAGTCTTACATACCAATAGCCAACTATATATTGTATGGTTCAAAATTATTGATTTTTCTTTTATGCCAAAATCATTAGGATATTAAGTAAAGATCATGTTCCATGAAGATATTTTGTATATTTTGTACTTTTAGTAATATGCATTGCTAAGAACGTAATTTTGACAACTTCATTTTTGGATATTAAAAAAGATTTCAAAATTATTTGTCACCTGTAAAAGACAAATCAGATCTTGTTTTTAATGCATCATCTCTTCTTTCCCTTATTTCTATGTAATTATGTAAACATGTCTTGTACAGAAACAACCGCAGGAGGACAAAAGATCAACCCGAAGGAAAAGACTATTTTTCAGAGCTGGAGATAGTGTGGAGATCACCTGCTCTGAAAAATACTGGCTTATTTTTACAAAATAAACAAGCAAATCATTTACATGCCAAGACAATGGGGAATGGGACTATGAGCCTGTTTGTGAAGATTATAGGGGAAAAAAAAAAAAAAAAACTTCTGAATTTGGTCATTAATAACGTTAAAAAGACATCTGGCTAATGTTGAGATTCATTAATGCCTCATTCCTTGGTGATGACAGTCTGAGAAAAAAAAAATCAATCAATCAGTCAGTTTTTGTTTTTGGAAATGTGGTCTGCCTCCAAATATCAACAATGCAGATACAAAAGAATTGCTAAAAAGTGATTACAATACAGGAATACATCTGCTTTCTAAAATACACATTGGATCTGAGCCCCCTTTCCCCAAATACTTGACCTGTGTGCAAGGTGAATGGAAAGGAAATATTTATTGTTTAACTAAGTTTGAACACTACACTCCATCAAAGAGAGGTGAGGCTTTTTAATTGTATTTGTAAATTTGATGTAATCTTGTGGTTTCAGTTGTACATTCTGCTGATGATTCAAAAAAATGTATATTATGACACTGATAGTGACATGTTGGGTTTATTTCAGAGCCCAGTTCAGAGATGGTGGAGGAAATGGATAAAAGAGGTATACAGTCACAGTGGAACACAAGGGAAAATGTATTCTCACCACATAATAATAGCTTTGAATTTGCATGTCAGAAAGGCAAATATTTAAGAGGCAATAACCACCTAAGACAAAAGTATAATGATGGAGTGATGACTTTGCCTGAGTGTGTGTCACAGTGCAAATAAATTATCAAAGCATCAGCTGTACTACTAAGCAAAAACAAATACAGCATATCAATATCAATATAGAGAGAGAGAGAGAGAGAGAGAGAGATTTGGATTCCTTGCAAGTAAAACTGAAGTCAACTAAAATGCTAAAAGCAAACATTTTTAAATGTGCATTCATGAAAACAACATGAACCCATTTGATGCCAGCTAAGCGAGAATGTGTTTTGTATGTATACTGGCTGGTTTAGTCTGTAATCATATTTTACAGTGCCTTAGAAATATGTTTACGCAGATTATGTTTTTATTAGTTGTTTTAATTATTGCTTTTCAATATAACCAAATCAACATTGAATAAATAGCATTTTATAGTGTTTAGAGTGTTATATTCACTCAATAACATGCGTTTCAGTGTTTTGAAATAATGATTCATAAGAATCAAGATAAAATAGTTGATTAAGGCTCTATTTAAATTTGCAAGGCACTTTATCTTCTTTGTTTACTAACGTCTCTGTTCAAGGCCTCAACTCTGCCAGCATACCTCCAACAGAACAGTGGAATGATTTGCTGTATTTTGAAAAGTGACGTGTCAGATAAGTTTGTAAAGAAAGAATGTGATGGGCTGATGACCTGATAACCTAAATTCCTTGTTAACATGCTTTCATTTTTAAGAAAACATTTTCCAGAAAGCATATGCAATTTCTGTGAACATCTGTGCATTTTTATTTAGTAATAAAAATATAAAAAGCCAAACAATAATATTCACAATACAAAACAAGTTAGAATTGAATTGAGGCAAATAGACCAAATATACACTGAAGCGTAAAAGATGAAAATAACAATGATTGGAAATGATCATGAGAAGGCCTTCTCAGAAATAGCTATTTTCATTTCCCACCAGGACACAAAGGGTTTAATTCCTTCCAAATTCTGCTAATCCATAATCCCACTTGCTCCTTCCTCATTTCTCCCATTCCCTCTGTAGACCCTGACCCACAATACACAAGTCCGGATGCGAGACAGAGCGGATTGCACCTCTGATTTCTGTTTGCTCATTCCATGGCTTGTCTTCTCTGACTGGACCATCTTCCAGCCTGTGACAGCAAAACAGAATAAGAACATTAGTGAATTGAAGGATTAGGGAAGTGGGCCAGAGCTGGTTAGCACTGGTCAGCAGCAAGACATTGAGAGCTTAGTTGCTGGGGATTAGGAATTATATTAAAATGTACGTGAGAGAGGTCTGAATCACAAAATGTATGATAAATTATGATACATATTTCATGCGTCCTCAAGTTCAGTGAAAATTCATTTAGTCCATATTATATTTTGTGCTTCTGTCAACCTTCACTCATTCCTTTACTGTACAGACATCACATAAACAAACTGAGCATTATTTACTGTGTCATGTGACCATATTTACAAAAGCCCATCACATACACATTCAATGTGTTGAACTATTCTGAATATGTGTTCATACTGAATTTGTTTTTATTTATTTAGATTTCACACACATTACCTCTAACATGGGGCATCCCCACATTCCCTTTTAAGTTGTTTTGTGGGTTTTTCCAATCAATCTTTTATTGTTTCTCTGAAACTAGTTAAACAATCTAAATAAACAAGTTTCCCCACATACATGAAAGCATTCTGACCTTAGTCTTGTCTTGCTCCACCTTTGAAAGCAGTTCCCAAGTATTTGTTGTTGTTGTTTTGTGTTGAACTTTTTTTCCCCTTCTTATAATCATGCAGTATATCTGTTCATATAGTATATCATATTATATATGTATAATATCATTGTTTAATTGAATATTTTGCAAATTAATTAAAGTATCTGGCACATAAGGTACAAATACTTTACAACCAAATACAGATAGATTTGTCCCTTGTTATTCACCTGAGATCTGAGTGACATTTACACAATGAACCCATAATTGAATTTCAAAAACGGCCCTCTTTATTATGACAGAGACAATCAAAGTGCTTGTCCTATAACATTGTCTTACTCTTTTTGAAAATGAAATGTGTAACACAAGAAGCCATTTCAAGCATGAATGGTACTTGCTTCAGATACCCTTCTCAAAAAGGTTGTTTAAAATAAAGATTGAACAAGAACATTTTGGATACTGTATCACTATTAAGCATCACACCTCAAAGGAGTTGACTTCATAGATCATAACTGGACTTTTCTGCATAGTTCGCGTGTTTTTTTTTTTTTTTTACTCTTATCTGCTTTAGAACATTTACAGACATATGTTTCTGGGTCATTAAATCCCAGATATTAACCTTATTTTCCTGATGACTTTGATAAGCAGCCATGTAGAAATGTCAAAGCATTAAGAAAGACATTATAAGCTTGTATATTCTGTGCTATGTATAATCATGCAAAATTTAAATGCAAATTTAATCTCATAAGGTGCAGACTACAAACATACTAGATTAATTTTAAGCAGTTATACGTTAGCAAAAGCGTGTTAGACTCACCCATGGGTACTAATTGCTGGTTCACTCCCACATGTCTCTGCCACAGAGATGACTGGCACCCTGGAAGGCAGGCTTAGACTGGGCCTCCTATCTGACTGGCTACGCCGTATGAATGGCTGGGGCCCTCGTGCTGACATTGGCAGGCGACCACGCTCACCCCAGGGTCGAGGCAAAACACTGCTACCGGAGGAGGCCCATGCCTGAGGGGGCTTGGGTGTAGAAACAGGCTGAGCCTCAAATAAAGATGATGAGACAGGACAAAACACTGATCGAGCATTACTAAACACTCTTGAAGAGTCCTCACCACTGTTTTCTCTAGACCAGCGATGCACTTTCGGGGAAGCAGGAGGTGATGGTGCCTTAAAGGGGTAGGTGACCCCTGTTACCGTGATGGGGGTGTGGTCTTGTCGTGTTGCAGGGGTGCTTGGCAGTGTTCGTTGGCCAGCAGAAAGTGGGGTTGGGAGTTTGCGAACTACAGGGGGGCTAGATGAAGTTGAAGAAGATGCTTGACTTTTCAATACTGGAGGACTAGGGAGTCTCCGATGTAACAAGGGTGTGGATGGTAACACGCGAGTTCTGGATGCAGTTGGAGTGGCAGGGGTTTGGTTCTTGCAGGCATTGTTTGGCACTGTTTCATTGGTGTTGTTCTCTTTTTGTGAAATTTCTATGTCACCTTGGCAGGAGGAAAGCTGCCTGTGGCCCTGCTCAGTTGTAGGTTTCTCTGTCGGTGAGTCTGAAGAATGCCTCAAGTGGATTATCTTTCTTGCTTGTTTGTAGAGGGAGGCAGCCTCCTCACTTTCCGTGTCTGTCTCATAGCTGGAATCATGGTGACCACCTTTCACAACTCCTCTGGTATCCTGGTGTGTGGAACGAACTGGTGACATGCTTACAGAGCTCTTACACAAATTCCCTTTACTGGGTAGCACTGTAACAGACTGCAGAGAGGCTCGTAACCTCTGAGACATTGCAGTCCTTTTTCGCAGGGTGGATCGGCCCCTGCATGTTACATTTTCTCCCATGTCCTTCTTCTGTGCATTTTCAAAGGAATTGTCCATGAGAACCTCAAGTGGAGGGGGTGGTAGATTGTCAATGTCAAGATCTTCTGTCCTTTCAGAGCACTGTGATTCCCCTTGACTACTGAGCATACTATTTCCATTGAATGCTAAAGTGGCAGAGGGACCTAAACCTGGAATGATGGGAACACCACACTTTCTAACACCCTTAAGAGGTCCAAGAATTTGTGCACTCTCTGGGCTTTGTTTACTTTCCTCCAATCCCTGACTAAAGGTGTCAATCAATTTTTTAACAGAATTTCTTTCCCTATACAATCCTGAAGATAGGCGGGGTGATGGTGGAGGGCTTGGCACAGGTATTACCTTAAGAGGCCCTTTAACAGTTGGAGTTTTCTTGTCTTTTTCCTTTCCCTTTCCTTTGTCCTTTTTCTTTTTTTCTTCCATCTCCTCCTTCACACCTTCCTGCTCAACCTTTGCATTACATGCCTTTCTTTGATTACTTGGAGAAAAAATGTTCCTATTCAAAGAACGCTGCCTGTCAGCAGCAACTGATGAAATGGTTTGTGTTTGCGGCTGCTGGATTCTTTTGGATGAACCAGGCTTTGTATTTCCTTCACACTTAACCTTGGTCATTCCCTCCAACCTTTGGTTGAGTTCCTTCTGAGTTTTCTCAAGTTCAGTGAGTGTAGGATTTTCTACTTTATTGCGTAGAGAGTCTGCTGATCTTGACCGTTTAGTAACCGTTGTCTTTTTCTTAAATGTTTTAGAAGCAGCTGTTTGGGGTCTTTTAGAACTTTTGTCACCATCCTCAGTCCACTGACTACAGCTATTTGGGTTATCTGCCTGTTTTGCTTTTTCTCCTGGCCCTTGGGATGGCAAAAAACGAATCCGGCCACTAATGGCATCTTTTAGCTTTAATGTCATTTCAATGTTTTGTGGATTCTCTATTCGCTTTGATGGCAAACGTCGTGGTTGTCTCCGGTCTGGAATAAAATAATCTGTTTGTTTGCTTCTTTTATCCTTGCATTTTTCCTCTTCATTACCATCCTCCACATCATCTCCACCACCCTCATCCAAGGAGACAGAGCCAAGTAGTGATTCTGTATCCCTTTGTTCTTTTTCTGCAATAGTGCAAGTTGAGTCAATGGAGTTAAGAGAGCTGCTGTTACTTATTGTTTTGAGAAGTCTGCCTCTGTATGAGCCTCGGTGAACTGGTGTAGAACCGCAAGGGCTACTGGATGCAGCACATATAGTTCCAGTTGAGTCACAACTTTCTCTACGTTGGCGCTGTCTGTCTGAACCTGCCAGGGACTCGCTTTCTGCCCCAAGTCCACTGTCTTCACTAAATAGCGCAGAGTCTTCTGGCCCAGGTTTTTTCTGTGAAGCAGCCTCAATCCGAGAAAGCAGCCGCATTAATCTAGACTCTGATGCACGTTTTGTCCTGAGCTTCTCATCTAGAATTTCAATAATAGAGGAAAAGTAATCCACCGCCTCCTCCAGTGCTGTATCCCCAATTCCACACACTGATTGACCTACCTGACGCATCCTCTGTACGGTGTACTGAAGGAGTTGTTGTAGTAGATCTGGTGGGGGCTCACTGCAGGTGTGAGAGGTCACATTTTTTGTTGAGTTGGGTAAGGAAGAATTCTTTTTTTCACAAGGCCATGCCAGATGCTCTCCATTTTCTTTTAACATCATCTCCCCCTCTTCCACTATTTCCTGCAGCCCTTTGTTTATTTCCTCATAGCGTAAGACCATGAATGCCACCATGGGTTGCAAGGAAATTTGGGTTTGGGCTGCATGATCAAGTAACCCCAGCAGATCTTCATATTTACTTATGCTGGGGTTAAGATATGCATACGCTGCTTGATGAGCTTTCACAAGTGTCTCTGGAAAGTCTACTTTCTCCTCACTGAAAAGTTTTCTTTCCTTTTCTTTCTTCCTGTTTAGTTTGACACCTTTAGGACCTTTCTTTGATTTCTTTGCACCCTTTTTCTCACAAGCCTCTCGCTTTTCTTCTTGTCGCTCCTTCCCTTGAGATAATATATCGATGGTAATCTCTTGTGTACCCAGTTTGGCAGAAGCAGCCCCTTCAGGCTCAGCCGTAGAGAATTTCCTCCCTAACGATGTGGAACTTGTGTTGTTCCGAACCGTTGAGTTGTCTCTTTCTGTGTCCCGTCCACAGGATTCTCCACTGCTCCCATCATCAGATTGTGTTTCATGAGTCCCTGGAAGTAGAGTTCTCCCTCTTCTGAATGCACCTTGTGCTCCGTGGAGACCATTTCCACGTGAAGGAGAGCAGCCCATTTCAGAGCAATTGCAGTTCACCAGGATTTTGCACAAATACAGTCCAACAAAGACAAGGAGGAAGACCGCTCCATCTGACGGCAGGATGTTTTAGAATCACCAGCTGCGCTTGTCATTTTCAGATGACTGTAATTACCAGACACACAGTTGTATTTGACTCTCTCTATGTATCCTAGGAAATCACCTTAGAAGGACTTTTAAGAAAAACAAATGTGAAGTGCCAAAGGAGTCTCTTTTCTTTCAGTTAAAAAAGAAAAAAAGAAAAAAAATGCTTTTGAAGAAAGCATTGACAAACATTTTGTCTAATGCCACAGAGTCCCTCTGTACCTTCTGGAGGACGAGCAGCTGAAGAGATTACTAAGGATTTGAGTGTAGTCCTAGGCATGCACATATGTCACCTCAAGGCAAATAAAACACACAGTCTCAAGACTTTAAGCTCATTAAGGTAATCACAGTTGTTTTCAGGTAGCTTTTTATAGCTCAAACCAAATGCGCCATAGAAAAGTTGGTCTAAGATAAAATTCTATTCAGTGAACTCTTGTAAATTACAAATATTCCAGAAATATAATGTATTGCAGCACATTTGTGTTTTAAACAAGACATAAAACAGTTCACATCTTAATGCAGTGATAATAATAACCTTTGCAGAAATGTAATGCTCTAGTTCTCTTGGAATCTGATGCTTTGGTTCCCTTCCCTTAATACTTTTGTATTAGCACAGTGACACAAGAACCTATATTCAACCATACCCACGACTGGCATTCTGATATCAGTGCTTACAGAGGGGAATGCCTTCCTCTTCCTGTTCTTGCCTGATTGACAGGTTCAGTGTCAGCGGCTGAATCTGTGCACCGCATCACTGTATTAATGTAATCTCTGTATCCCACTATGACCTCCCCAAGCCATATGTGTAATCAAGAATATGGCCATTGTCTTTTATTGAAGAGTATATCTTTATTCATGTTCAAATGCCACTCAGATAATATTGTAACAAAAAAAGACAAAATATTACAAGTTTCTTATAATTAAGCAATAAAACACAAGAAAAAAAAAAAAAAAAAAAAAGCAAAGCAAGCAAGCTATGTGTTGTATTATATGTCTTTTGATGCAGTGAATTTTGTTTAATGAATGTATTATTAACCTTCACCAACATAAATAATGCAATAGCATTAATATATTACAATCTTCTAGATTACATACACATGCATTACACCACAGGATGTTGTGAATGTATATTTACATATGAATTTATATTTACAGAAATAATAATGCCAGCAGTAATACATAAGTTCTTTTCAGTTATTTTAAGGAAAATTCATACAATTCAATACATTCTTTGTGATATATCCTTTTTAATGTTATGTTGTGTATACTTATCAAATGGATTTGCTCCTCATTCTTTTTCGCAATGTCTGGTTAGGGATTTCTAAATTAATTGAACCCAAACCAGTATCAACTGAGTTAATGGTATTTTGTGACCCCGTTACAAAGGCAGTTTCTTGTATTATATCTGGGAAAAAGTCAACTGCGTCAGGGATGTGAATATTAGCTCTTGCAATATATGCCTCTCGAGTAAGTTGTTCTTTCTTTTTGCAGAGAGCCATGTACCATTTGGGTGCAAAGTGACAGAAAATAACTCCATAACATGACACCAAGATGGCAGCTGCTTGAATCGAATAGCGCTCATTGACCTTAGCAATGTATACAGGGGTGAAACAGACCCACACAAAAAGGTAAATTAGCATGCTTAGGATGATGTGTCCAGTCTCATTGAAAGCCTGAGGTACCTTTCTCCCTTTGAAGGCCATTAAAAAGCAGACAAATGCTAGCAGTGCAATATAGCAAAGCATGATGCCAAATCCAATGCCAGAACCTTCATTGCACTGAACAGTAATCATCATGCTTTGGTCAGACTGAAATGTCTCCACAGCTGGAGAATCAAATATCAACCAGAAGATGCAGATGAGGACTTGAATGAGAGTACCACAAGCTATGATGACAGGGGGCTTGTAAAACCTTTTAACACGCTCACACTGATACGGTAAAAGAAAGCATGCAAAGGTGCGCAGAGCTTTAACCAAAATACATGAGACTGTCAGTGAGAACCCTAAAGCATACAAGACCTGTCGACTCCTGCAAATGTGAACATTGGGTTTGCCAATGAACAATATGACACTAGTATAGCTGAGCGTTAACCCTGCCATGATTAGAAAACATACGTTTCCCCCTGCCTGTTTCATGACTGGTTTTCCATAAAAGACCAAGAAGATAATCAGGGTGAAGAGCAACATCAGATAACCTAATACAGTAAATGTAAGTAGAACTATAGCATGGGACCCATCCCATTTCCAGTAGTCTTCTTCCTTTGGCTTACAGGAAGTCCATCCTTTCAAAGACCAGGTACCACTTTCACAAGGGAAGCAATTTGGTAAGTCTAAGAGAAAGACAAAGTTGATTTTATAATATTTTCAATCAAGAAGGTTTCAAGTGTCAACTCTCAAGTTTCAAATTTCAACTCTCTATTGACATCTGTGGTTGATTTTAATACATTTTTACATCAGTTGTGTACACACTGGCTCAAATTCTAATCTCTAGTGAGCAATAAAACAAGAAGTCATTCATAAAAACTCTTTTAACAATACCATCAACTTACAATTGATTACTTACTTGTTTCATTAGAGTAAGTACCCTCTAAACACTGTATGCAATTATGGCAGCATGATGTTTTGAGGAGTTTCTTAGCTGTACCAGGTAGGCAAATAGCAGAGCACATGGAAACAGGAACCTAGAATAAGATGTAAGGAAGTGTGGTTAATATGTTGTCCTTAAATGCAATACATAATAATACCCTGTTGAAAAGACCAGCATTGATGGGTTCATGTTGATATGACACCTTTGGCTAACCAAAAAGGCCATGCTGGATGAAATGTGTCATGGATCAACATGGAAATCTGTGCTGGTACTTTGCATCTTTTTATAATGTTTTATGGTTCCATATATAACTGATGGGTTTAATAATTACTTAAAATTAGTTAGTCTCACCATATTGCTTGGATTACTCCATGTTATGGGTGCCTTGATATAAACTTCTTTTGTCGTCAGATTGTAATTTCCAACAACAACAAAGCGTCTCTGGCCACTTGCTTCTTGTGGTTGCCAGTTCATTAAATCATATCCGTTCATGAAATTTCCAGATGCATTAAAATAGAATGTTTGATTGTCCATAGTAAAATTTATATTCTTCAGTTCCTTTAGCAGCTTTCCAAAATAAAAGACATATAAAATAAGTTCCAACTTTTGCAATAATGTACATGGAAATTATATTAAGACCACTTGGTTCCTTTGGATGTTATAAAGGTATTTCCAAAATTGGATGTAAACATTTTACTTACCTTCCATGGAGGAAAGTCCCGTTCTCCAGGGCAATCAGTTTCATTGCAGTTTAGAAGAACTTTCAAAGCATGAGCAATGGACCATACAGCTAACCTTTCGCCATAGGTTATGCTGATGTCGACAGCTTCTGTTAGAAAACCTGTGTCTTTCCCTAACTGCTGATACTCTTCAAGAAAGAGGTTTACAGAGCCCGGAGCAAGAGTCAGCTGCTGCAAAAACTCCTTAAAACCGGGACTGGGACCAGTGATGAAAGTGAATCCAAATATGTCACCTACTTGGTTGATCCCCTCCATTCGAGATATATTTCGTGACATTGACCAAGCATCACTTGCTATCCAAGTACGCGAGATGTTCTGCCGAATCATCTCCTTGAACAGTTTAGAGACCAGCTCTTCCTTTAAGATAAGTAATACAACTTTTGCTTCGGATAAGCGGATTGTTCCTGCCACCTCTTGGATCCTTTTGTCGATTTCATTGTGAGCTAGGTTATGAGGCAGTACTTCTTTAAATGCATGACAGATATCTGCATCTTCTGAATCAGCTAAAAAGCTTTGTAAGGCATTTTTCCCATAGTCATCATCCCCAGAGACTACCCCAACCCAGTCCCATTGAAAGCGTTTCATGAAATTAGCCACAGCTTTGGTTTGGTGAACATCACTGGGAATGGTGCGCAGGAATGCTGGGTATCGTATCCTATCACTAAGCGTTTGTGCAGATGATGTTGTGCTTATCTGTTTTAAAAGAGACAGACTTGTATTTGACTCCCTGAATCAAAATCAAATCAAATTGTGATTTATCTAAAGACTCACCTTAAGTGAACATTATAATGTTACTGACCTGTGGGACCATGTATAGACTCAGAAGCCGGGCCACCGCCAGAGAGTCTTCTGAGAAACGTGCTCCAATGATTGCTTTTACATTAGGCCTTTCAAGAACCTCACACTGGACAGGCAGTGTGCCATTCACAGCGAGAAGCTGCTCGGTGCTCTGAATGGCCTTTGACGCATCAGAGCAAGTGTCACAGATGTAGTAGCCCAGTCGCACACCCGGGAGGAAGCTGGAGTTATTGATTGTTTCAATAGTATGCACAACAGCTAGAGTCCTTACAAGCGAAAGGAGATTTAATCTACAAGGAAATGAGGGATCTCTTGATTAGAAATGAAAACAAAAGCATATTAAATTTTCTAATCTAAGAAATCAATTCTTACTATTTCTCTGTACACATACTTTACATTTGACACAGTTTTGTAGTTTTTTATTGACATTTCAAATTTGATTTGATTCTATTGTAATTCACTAGTTCTCAGTAAAAAAATGTGCTTATTCTAGTTTTTTCTATTAAATTAAAATATTCTAGTCACAATATCAACAGTAATATATCTATGTGCACACACAAACACACATAATAAGAAAATAAATAAAGCGTCATTTATTGTCACAAATGTATTGTGTCCTTCTTTCCCAAAAAATAATTTATTAATAAGCATTAATTATTAATTTTATAATATCATTTTATTTATATTATAGTATTATTATTTACATACATCAAGTGGCATTTGGTGTACTGTACAGTATTATCACAAAAATAACAACTGTGCAGAAATGTACAGATATTTAGTTATCCCATTCCAACAAATAAAATATGCATTTAAATGAAAAAAATAATACTCAGAGCCTTCTAGGTTGCATGGTAACACACACACACAAGCACAAATTACTGTACATGCTGTACAAACAAAGAAGCATATAACAAAATACTCACTCTGTGCAGTTGTATTTTTCTGGACGTTCTCTGATAGGTAGTGTCTGTACTTTGGAATGGCAGGAATTGAGCACCCCTATCCGTATATCCCCATCTGCCCAGGCCTCACATATGCCTGGTGAGTATTCACATGCAGACCCAGAACCAGCCAAAATAGGAATGCCCATTAAGAGCCAGCAAAAGTCTTGTAGAAACATGACAGACAATCTGACTAAGCACAGCTTTAACCCTAGAGATCTGTTCACCTTGACAAGGGTAAAATGCATAAGAAATCTGACAGTCATTCTGGTTTAAGTAAGGAAAGCATGCAAGTGGGCTGGCCCATTCTGAACAAACACACAAAAAGGTGTCAAACAATTGTGTTGCTGGACAGACTCCAAGTCAGACGAACTTACCTTTAATTGTCATCATTCCCCCCACAGACTGGTTCTATATAATCCTAATAACTCACATTACATTCCACTGAGAGCTGAAATTTAAACCAGTTTTAATTCACTCAGCAGAAAGTGGAAATTCCACATGTGTGTTTGTGTACTGAGAATGTGTTTATGTATGTGTATAAGCTGATGTCGCTATAGTATTCTTGTGTGAACGAAATATAAAGTGCCTATATTAATTATAAAATTGTAGATTTTTTAATTTTTTTTTTTTTTTAAACTCTGTCACGATTTGCTGGCCAGCACTCTCAAAGATGAAGCAAATTAAATAAACAGACTTATCTAATAACTATCCAAAAATAATCATATCAAAGGATAGATACAAACCAAACAATATATTAACCAAAACCATCCAAAATTAACTCAAACTCAGGAAGTATATGTACAAGGTACCAACAAAGGAAACAAGAGACACAGGTGAAATAAATCAATAATTAGGGGAACCAGATCAGTAGCTATAATAACTAATGAGAAGCAGGAACATGGGGAACAAAGGCCAAACTAAACACAGGAACAAGAAATCAGCTAAATTAAATATTAGATGAGTATACGAGACTGAGTTCATTACTTCATAAAATGCTGTTTATTTATTTATTTATTTGGCCAGGCAGGTGTGGCTTTTTGTGTTAAGAATGGTTGACCTAGCTTTAGGATTGCAGTTAGTGTAGTACATTACCAGCATGTTTTATGTACAGTTGAGGTCAAAAGTTTGCTCCCGATCCTTTCAGATTCTGCAAAATGTTAATTATTTTACTAGAATAAGAGGGATCATACAATGTTTATTTAGTACTGACCTAAATAAGATATTTCACATTTTCATATTTCACAAAGATGTTTACATAGTCTACAAGAGAAAATAATAGTTCAATTCAATTCAATTCAATTCAAATTTATTTGTATAGCGCTTTTCACGATACATATCGTTGCAAAGCAGCTTTACACCAAATTGACATTTTTACAATACATGTAGTAGTAGCTTGATGTACATATGGCAGAGATGTGTGGTAAAGATCAAGTAATGATGTAATCAAACAGACAAAGAACACTATAAATTAGTAGCAGAATTCGGTAGTGCT
Source organism: Labeo catla (assembly GCA_012976165.1). NCBI lineage: Eukaryota > Metazoa > Chordata > Actinopteri > Cypriniformes > Cyprinidae > Labeo > Labeo catla. Next base: position 22,497 of record VONZ01001292.1, on the reverse strand, counting down.
GTATGTTTTCAGGGTTGGTATCATCTGAAGTCCTCTGAGGGGTTGGCATCATCTTTTCTTAAGTGTTCTGGATCAAGACTGGAGCTTGTGAATTCCTAGTTACCATGGGATGTCAATCCCATGGCAGGAACAGAGAACAAATAGGAACATAATTAGCGTAGCTGCTGTTCAAACTAAGAAAAGAAAGATTTGTTAACCAGAGCTTAAAGATTGATAATGAACATTTGATCAGATATAGCTGCAGAAAAAGTTTGAGAGATGCATTATTTGAATGCTTGGCTAAAAAGATGTGTCTTTAATCTAGATTTAAACAGAGAGAGTGTGTCCGAACCCCGAACGTTATCAGGAAGGCTGTTCCAGAGTTTGGGTGCCAAATGTGAAAAAGCTCTACCTCCTTTAGTGGACTTTGCTATCCTAGGTACTACCAACAGTCCAGAGTTTTGTGACCTTAGGGAGCGTGATGGATTGTAGCGTGGTAGAAGACTAGTTAGGTACGCAGGAGCTAAACCGTTAAGTGCCTTATAGGTAAGAAGTGCTATTTTGTAGCTGATGCGGAACCTAATAGGTAGCCAGTGCAGAGACTTTAAAATTGGGGTAATATGATCATATTTTCTTGACCTGGTAAGGACTCTAGCAGCTGCATTTTGGACTATCTGTAGCTTGTTTATTGAAGATGCAGGACAACCACCTAATAGTGCATTACAATAGTCCAGTCTAGAGCTCATGAATGCATGAACTAGCTTTTCTGCATCAGAAACAGGTAACATGTTTCGCAGCTTGGCAATGTTTCTAAGATGGAAGAATGCTGTTTTTGTAACATGAGAAATATGATTTTCAAAAGACAAGTTGCTGTCTAATATAACACCCAGGCTTTTGACTGTAGTGGAAGTAACAGTACATCCGTCTAGTTGTAAATTGTAAGTCAAAAGATTCTGTGTATTGTTTTTAGGTCCAATAAGTAATATCTCTGTCTTATCTGAATTTAATAGCAGAAAATTGTTGGTCATCCAATCTTTTACATTTTTAACGCACTCTGTTAACTTTGATAATTCAGGAGTTTCATCTGGTCTTGTTGAGATATATAGTTGAGTATCATCAGCATAACAATGGAAACTAATCCCGTGTTTTCTAATAATATTACCAAGGGGCAGCATGTATATTGAAAATAGTAGAGGACCTAGAACAGATCCTTGTGGCACTCCATACTTTACTGGTGATAACTGAGATGACTCCCCATTCAAATAAACAAAGTGGTAGCGATCAGACAGGTAGGATCTAAACCATTTTAAAGCCTGCCCTTGGATACCTGCATAATTTTGTAGTCGATCTATTAGTATGTCATGATCTATAGTGTCGAACGCAGCACTAAGATCAAGTAAAACTAGCAGTGAGATGCAGCCTTGGTCTGACGCAAGAAGCAAGTCATTAGTGATTTTAACAAGTGCAGTTTCTGTGCTGTGATGGGGCCTGAAGCCTGACTGAAATTCTTCATAGATATCATTTTTTTGCAAGAATGAGCACAGTTGAACAGATATAACTTTCTCTAAAATTTTAGACATAAATGGAAGATTAGAAATGGGTCTGTAATTTGCCAGTTCACTAGGGTCTAGTTGTGGTTTCTTAATAAGAGGCTTAATAACCACCAGCTTGAATGGTTTAGGGACGTGACCTAAAGATAACGATGAGTTGATAATATTGAGAAGCGGTTCTTCTGCCACAGGTAACAATTCTTTTAGTAATTTAGTGGGTACGGGATCTAATAGGCATGTTGTTGGTTTAGACACAGTGATGAGTTTATTTAACTCTTCCTGTCCTATAGCGGTAAAGTACTGCAGTTTTTCTTTGGGGTGCGGCGAAAGAAGTTGACATATTAGATGCAGTATAATCTACATTGGTTATTGTATTTCTGATGTTATCTATTTTATCAGTGAAGAAATTCATAAAGTCATTACTATTAAACTGTAAAGGAATATTTAGATCAGGTGGTGTCTGGTTATTTGTTAATCTAGCCACTGTGCTAAATAAAAACCTAGGATTGTTTTGGTTATTTTCTATGAGTTCGCGGAAATGCTCAGCCCTAGCAGCTTTTAAAGCCTGTCTATATCTGGACATACAGTTTTTCCATGCAATTCTAAAAACTTCCAAGTTAGTTTTTCTCCATTTGCGCTCAAGATTGCGAGTTTCTTTTTTGAGGGAATGGGTATTACTGTTGTACCATGGTGCAATACGTTTTTCTCTAACTTTTTTCAATTTGATGGGGGCAACAGCTTCTAACGTATCGGAGAAGATGGTGCCCATATTGCTAGTCATTTTGTCTAGATCCTGTGTATTAAGGGGTACACAGAGCAGTTGAGATAAATCAGGCAGGTTATTTGTAAATCTATCTTTGGTGGCTGGAACAATAGTTCTGCCAAGACGATAACGCGGAGCCATACAGTTAATATCAGTGATACGCAGCATGCACGATACAAGGAAATGGTCAGAAACATCATCACTTTGAGGTACGATATCTATATCAGTAAGATCAATTCCATGCGATATAATTAAATCTAGCGTATGATTAAAACGATGAGTGGGCCCAGTGACATTTTGCTTGACTCCAAAAGAGTTTATTAGGTCAGTAAACGCAAGTCCTAACGCATCATTTGTATTATCAACGTGAATAGTTGATTTTTAAAAAATGACATTTAAAAGTTTACATCCCCTTGATTCTTAATACTGTGTCCTACTTGAATGATCTACTGCTGTATTTGAACCCTTTCCAATGACTATACGATTTTGAGGTCTATCTTTTCATACTGAGGGACTCATATGCAACTATTACAGGAAGTTCAAATGCTCACTGATGCTCCAGAAGGAAAAACGATGCAACAACAAACAAAACAAAACAAAACAAAAAACAAAACAAAACAAAACAAAAAACAGCTGTGGATCATTCAGGTAAGAACACAGTATTCAAAATCAAGGGGATGTAAACTTTTCTGTTATGTTATCTTTTATGTGAAACATCTTATTCAGGTCAGTACTACATAAACAATAAAATCCATTTTGTATGATCCCTCTTACTTTGGTAAAATAATAAGGTACTACTTTCCTAAGTACTGTACCTGCATTGCTGATTTATTAAAAGATTATGTCATGGAAATTATTGTTTTTACTAAATAGGTGTCATCAAAGTGATACTCTTAGCTTCTTACAAAAGCAACTAAAGGATTCTATTTAAAGCATTATAGTGCTTATATCATGAATCATTTTTTAATGATTTTACTAAATATGTGTCATCAAAGCCTCCTAAATATTACTTTTTTCATCAATAACATATTAAAAGAATTAAAAAAAAAAAATACAAAATGCTTCATACAAAAGCAACTTAAGCATGTATTAATTCAAATGTGTGCATATTCATGATGTAGTCAAATATTTACTTAGTCTGGACAGAAGTGGTTGAACTGGTGTAACTGGTAAATTAGGCTGGGAGTTTTCAGTCTTGCCTTGAACTATCAAGTTATGCATTCTGTGTGAGGTTTCATGGTTCAGAGGTTTTTAGCAAAAACAAGTTTGTAAATATGTCTCGCCATCGTTTAGGGAATTTCCCAGTGGTACATTTGGAACGCATCAAATATCACTGATCAAGAGAATGAGTGACGTCTTCTGACATTTGCATGGCACGTGTGTTTGTTCAAGTCCCAAAAGGAAATTCCTAGTGTTTCTGGCTTTGTCTATCTAGATGTGGTACTGTATACATACAATATTCAATTTCAAATTATTTTCATGTAATGTCTGAAGGATCTAAGGATTCTTTGTAGCAACCTGTGTGTATTCCTTTATTTTTTTCGCTTTCTTTCTTTTATATGCATTCATTCATTCATTCATTCATAATCATTTAATCATTTTATTATTCAATTTAATCATAATCATTTATGGTGATAATTTAAACCATTTATGCACTAATTTCATTGATTTATTCATTGATGAAGTCACACGTTATAATTATTATTTTATATTATTTATTTGCTGTTTAGTTTGTGTGGTTTCAAGGTAAAGCTGGCACCGAGATGGGTCTTGCACATGTTGCCCAGTTGGGTTCCATCAAGTGGCAAGTGCAATCCCATATGGAATCCATGTGGGCAATTAAAATGGGGCCATTATGGAACCCACAGACAATCCCATACAGAGCTCAATTTTCAGCCCATTTAAAACCCACATGGTCCCCACAGTCAAATGTTAGCTGGGTTAAAGCTGAGACAGAGATGGGTCTTGTGCATGTTGCCCAGTTGCCCTTGTGACAAATGCAATCCTATATGAAATCCATGTGGGCAGTTAACATGGGGCCATTATGGAACCCGCGGACAATCCTATATGGGGCCCATTTTTCAGCACAGTTCATACCTATATGGGCCCCACATACAAATTTTGGCTGGGTTCATGAGTATGAGATAAGAGAATGTCTCCATTTCAAGGTTTTAACATCACAGGGCGATGTTGTGAAGCTGTAATTTTTCATTTCCATTGCTTGTGGTATAACACTTGTTGGATTTGAGCTGGTCAGATGAAGTATATATATATATATATATATATATATATATATTCTCTTACCTTTCATCCCCCTTAAGTTTTATAAGTGTTCCATTGAGGACAACCTGACATGCAGCATCACTGCCTGGCAATGGAACTGCACTGCTTCTGATCAGATGATGAAGACTGCCAATCACTAGCACTTTACTAACAACCATTCAACAAGCAGTGTCAAGAGAGCACACCCCAATCATCAGGAAAACCTTCTGGAGGATGCAGCCTGTCAGAAAACTGAATTCCAGATAGCACTTACATATCTCACCATGACATAACATCTGCTGGAATGTTTACAATCGTTGCACTTAGATGTTTACACTTGTCTCTGCATTTTAAGAGCTGAATGACAGTAAAAGCTACAAAGTGAACCTCTACGTTTTGCTAATGCGCATAATAGCCACAGCCACAGGCGACATATTTTATGTCAAATTTAAATGTAGACTTCTCTGGCTTTCACTGGAATTTCAAGGAGTTTTTTTTTTTTTGTTTCTCTTCATTAAATTATTCTTTGAGAATGTGTATTATATCAGTGAATTAAGACAGTAAATTAAATTACATCAGAATCTTGCCATTAGTGCCGAAAGTGCATTTAATGAAATGTGTCTCAAACTGACAAATATCTGAAACAAAAGAAGAAAAGTAAGTACTTAGAAATATAAATGTTGTCTATAAATAAAAATGATTGAACATTACAAAAATATTGACAAGTAACTCTGGATACACAAAATACAAGAGCAATCTTATACTGTAGTACAATGTTTAAAATGAGAGAATGTCTATATGTCATTCTTTTTGTTATTAATTTACATTAGAGACTTTTTCAAAATTTCCATTTCTGATAGTATAAATAGATTACACTTTGGTATGCATTTTGCACATTTCTGTTAATGAATATAATATTTACCTTGCAAAATGTAAGTTAACAACATACTTAATCATTTTACTTTTGTGTAAGTACAAATAACATCTTTTACAAAAAGCATATAATTAACATTTCTTTGCAGAAATAGAAAGGCACTAACATCAGACCAAAATCTAAGAGACAAATCACAATTATAAAACAAATGACACAAGTCTTCCTCATGTGTATTACAGAAACTACAAGTATTGTAGTAATGTCCATGAATTTAGAAAGACCTACTTTGTGTGAAGTATTTTGAAATGCACCTCTTTAACTTTATTCAAAATACAAAATGTATAAGGATTTGACCAGGTCGTTTTCCAATTAATATTAGAAATTTTTGCATTCCAAAAGGATTTTCCTCTATGTGGGATTTTATGTTTTGATTGCAAAATTTGTCTGATATTTTTATTAGTACACAAGGAAGAAAATATTTCAATACCATCAACTTTTAATTCTGGAAATATCCTTTCATTACTTCCATAAGAGAGGTGATTATTTATTAGTTGTATCAACCCATTTGAAATAGCTTTAACCACTAGTTTAAATTATTTAAAGGGAATGGTAAAATTGTAAACTTGCATAAAGTCTTCATAAGACAAAATATTTCCACTCTCATAGAACATATGCATAACAAAATCATTATTTCTTTCAAACCACCTATGCAAAAATAGCAATTTATAGAAGTAATGAGACAATTGTTCCATAAAAGCATTTTATGCAGAGAAAAGCTGTGATGAAAACAAATTTTTCAAGCCAATAATACAATAATAATTTAATACACTGAAGAGGATTTTTTTTTTATTATTAATGCTTGAACAGACAGTACAAGAACACAGCCAAGGGATCACATACAAAACTATAAAATAATATCCAGTAATAATAATAAATTAAACAAACGACAAACACAAACGCTTACACATTAATAAAAAAAAATGGTTAACGAAATAAATAAATGAATAAAAATAAGAATAACAAATAAAAACAACACAATGAAAATGACATTACAATAACAATACAAGGATATTCAATTGAACGCACATAAGGAAAGCATCTAAATACATGGATTTTCTTTAAATACCTCTGTAAAATATTTTAGGAATCTTAGGTTTTTTTTATTCTGTATAAGATGAAGAGATTTTAGAAGTGAGTTTAGTTCAGTTTTTAAAAGGGGATAGGATGGGTAACTATTTGCAAATTTTTGTTTGTGTATGAAAAATTAACTATATAAAATAACAAAAAATTGATAGTATGTTCCAGGGGTTTATTTTTAGTATTATTATAATAAGAAAATAATGTCTTTTAAACTAAAGGAGTGTACAACGTTGGCAGAATCAAATATAAAAGATCCTAGGTCAGACAAAAATTGCTTGGATAAAGGACAATCAAAAAAAAAAAGATGTCTCCTCTGTTTGTTTGCAAAAAGAGCATGAGCTGTCAATGTCCGAATATTTAGAAACATTAGAATTAACAGGATATATTTTATGTAAAATAAAATGTGTTTCCTTTGCTTTATTAGAAATACAATATTTCCCAGGTAAGAGCCAAGTTCTTTTCCAGTCTATATCATTACACTGAAGAGGATTTTTAATCTTCCCATGCCATGAGTGACGTGTGCATTACGTCATGATGTCGGAAGTGAGTCAAGTCGAAGGCGCTGAAACCAGAAGATAAAATGAAAACATGAAAACGAAGCTGTCGATCGTACCAGAGAAACTGCGGTTTTCTATTTCATAAAGGGACAGGTATTTGGTCGCTGTTGTCAGCACATTTCGACTGTCTAATATCTGTTTTTGATGTGTATTTGATGCAATCGATGTGTGAAATGATGTATGGCCCTTCAACAAGCAAGCTGTTGCAGTAACGTTATTTGCATAACTCTAGTGATGTTCCGTTTAGTAAACGAACATAATCGTGTCGGGCAAATGCATTAAATTACGTCTCTGTGATAATAACAGTCTAAACTGGACAGGATTCAGGCTGGTGCTCTGCTGATCCACTGCATATGAGCATTTGTGTGATATGTAATAAGGTATTACTTGAAAGGTGTTTTACCTTTACAAAGGTCAGCCGGAAACATAAGCATAAGTTCTAGAAATAAACAGCACATTTACTTAAAAAAAAAAAATGTACAAAAGTACTATGTAAGTAGTAACTTAGTTACATGGTAAAGTGATGTAGAAAGTGAAGAAAAGAAAGATGCTCTAATTATTACTGAATATGGAGGACTACCATGTCGTTATCATGGCATATGTCCAAAAACGCATGAAGAGCAGGTAATTTAGTTGCTTAGTGACTGTCTCATGAAGCAATAGTTATTTTTAACAGTTTGCCTATTGAAGCCCATGCAAGTCATACCTATTTATTTCTTATCATTTGTGTTAGTTTCACACCACAAGGCCTATGATGATTTCAGTTGCTGACATATAAAGAACATTTCTCGAATGTTATATTTTACATTCGGGGACCATTCCATGTTTCCTTGGGAAACACCCTTTGTGTTTTTTTACAGACTTTTTATTGTTTTAGTGGAGTAGTTATAGAGTTGGTAATAGAGTGGCCCAGCTGACCTGACTAACAAAGCAACAAAGGCACTAGTCACAACAAACTCTCTCAGTATAAATCTCTTATGTAACAGATGTAATATGTAACTCAAACCCTGTCTTTGTGAAGCAGTCTGTTTTTGTACGTCAGTATTGTCATGTCTGGACTTCTGTTACTCTTTTAACTGACTGGTGACTATTATGCTGCTGTCTTTGTAATTAAAACCTGATCAGTTAGTAGAATATTTACTCATTCTGGGGTGTTTTTGCTGTGCAGGCACTATGAGTATGGTTTGTATATAACGAACATAATTCCATAATGCCATAATGCAATAATGCAAAATATTCTTAGTTGTTAATGTTTGTTATGCAAAGGTAATGATGGCACAGTGACTCAGATGAAGAGATGAGCTGTTATTTTACTTTTATTTATTTATTTATTTATTTTTTATATATTTAAAAGTGATCTGTTTTCAGTTGTGTATTGCGAATTATTATTCAGGCAAACCGCTTTCTCACAACATCCTCATTTTCTCTTTTTGCAGTATGTTGTTGCATAATACAAGTGACACATTTTTCTATTTAAGACCTTTAGGGGTCATTTACTCGTCCTCATTCCAAACCTGAATAACTTTCTTCTGTGGAAAGTCAGCAGTGTTGATGCTTTATTTTAAAATTGACGTAAGATTTCAGTGAACCAGCCATTTTGTACTAGTACTGTTCCACCTCAGACCTGCAAAGCTTATTCAAATCATTCAGTCACATGGGTGTAACTATGTTTTTAAGTGTGTTCTTAGGCTGTAAGTTCACATTTACTTGTGTTTGTTGCTTTTGAAAGTCATGATATACCCCATATTTTTATTAGTATAAATATACATTAGTAACTGACTGTTGGAGTTTACTAATCAGTAATAAACCAGTTGGCCATTCTTTTCTGTTTCGTAGATAATGTAAAAACATTTGTCTCACACAAAGAGTAACACTACCCTTACAGGAGGGTGTGTTTCATGAATAGCCCCATGGAAAATGGCCAGTGACAGCAGGGTTTAACCAGAGTGTGCAGAGATACAGAACGTGAAAAGTTGAACTTCACTAAGGTCTGTTTTAGGTCATTAGTAAAAGGACAAAATACCAAAATGGCAGTTAGTGCGCAAATGCAAAACAGACAGTCAGACTACCGTAATGGTGAGTGTTGTTTGTTACTTTTTCTTTGTGTTTCCCTTATTGTGGGAGTAGAGTAAGCGGTGTTTTATTACACTCAAAGCTGTGTGAGTGTGATATTTTAAGCAGCTTTGTAATTCCGTGTGCTGTGGCCCAGAATGATGCTATGGCTAATGATGTCTGTAAATTGAGATTGCGAGCTCAGCAGCTGATGACTTTATTAATAACTAGGCCTGTCAATTTTCATTCTGATGGAATTAATTACATATGCTTATTAATCAAATTGATCTCACTTAATTACTTGTATCAACACTTGCAACCCCCCCACCAAAAAGAAAAATCACCCTAATGAAGATAATGTTGGACATCACATAACTGCGGATGGACAAGTAATACCCCATTCACACTGACAGCAATTTTAGAGGATCACAATAACAAAACCCAAATAAAAAAAAAACTTTTAACTCATTAACTCAAATCATTTACTCACCCTCAAGCTGTTGGAACCTAAATGACTTTATTTATTTTACTATGTCATATATTATGATGGTGATTTGATGCATTTGCCATCTCATACACTACCATTCACCAGTTGCAGTCATTATTCTGTTTCAGATTAATGCTGTTTTTTAACTGTATTCATCGAAGAGTACTGACAAAAATGTACAGTTGAGGTCAAAAGTTTACAGAATCTGCAAAATGTTAATAATTTTACCAAAATAAGAGGGATCATACAAAATGCATATTATTTTTTTTTTTCTTTAGTATTAACCTGAAAAAGATATTTCACATAAAAGCTGTTTACATATAGTAAACACTGTTCTTCAGAAAAATCCTTTAGGTCTCACAAATTCTTTGGTTTTTCAGGATTTTTGTCTATTTGAACCCTTTCCAACAATGACTGTATGATTTTCACACTGAGGACGGCTAAGAGACTCATTTGCAACTATTACAGAAGATTCAAATGCTCACTGATGCTTCAGTAGGAAACACAATGCATTAAGAACCGGGGTGAAAACTTTTTGAAATTAAAGATCAGGGTAAATTTAACTTATTTTGTCTTCTGGAAAACATGTAAGTATCTTCTGTAGCTTCTGAAGGGCCGTACTAAATGGGAAGGGAAAAAAAGTTATTTAGTAAAAGTAAGAAAAATGTACACATCTTCATTCTGTTCAAAAGTTTACACACCTGGCTCTTAATGCACTGTTTTTCCTTCTGGAGCATCAGTGAACCTTCTGTAATAGTTGATGGATCTCAAAATTATACAGTTATTGTTGGAAAGGGTTCAAATACACAAAAAATGCTGAAAAACCGAAATCACAAAACAAAACAAAACAAAACAAAACAAAACAAAACAAAAAAACACTGTGGATAATTCAGGTAACAACACAGTATTAGGAAATTAAGTGTATTTAAACTTTTGAAAGGGGTCATTTTAATAAATTCAACTATTATTTTCTCTTGTGGACTATATGTAAACATATTTTATGTGAAATATCTTATTCACATCAGTATAAAAAAAAAAAAAAAGTGCATTTTGTATGATGCCTATTATTTTGGTAAAAAAATTAACATTTTGCAGATTCTCAAGGTGTAAACTTTTGACCTCAACTGTATCAGTTTCTACAAAAATATTAAGCAGCACAACTTTTACTTGAGCATCAAATCAAAATTATTTCTGAAGACAATGACTAAATTACAGAATAAGTTACAATATTATACAAATATAGATGAATCAAAAACAGTTATTTTAAATAATAATATTTGATGATATTACTGTTTTACTTTTTGATCAATCAAATAAATGCAGCATCAGTGAACACAAAAGACTTCTTTCATTTCAAAAATCTTACTGACTGCAAACGTCTGTATATGATTCATCTGTACATAATGTCACTGCATTGTTGGAGCATAGTTAACTACACTTGTGTTTACTCTTCAATGCCACTTTTGTGAACTGGAGGTGAACTGACTTTCCATAAAAATCTCCTTGGGAACAGTCAAATAAAAGTAATTGCAAATAGCTTGTTTAGTATGTTTTCCTGCTTATGTTGTAAATATTTTTGTGTGTAGGTTGTGAGGGGGAAATGACCAAGGAGGATGTGCTGAGGGAGTCTTCAGAAGGAGACTCGGTCCTGGGACGAAACAGCCTTATTTCCCGTAACTCTGAGCGACCGGTGATTCATCAGGTGGCATCAGCGCCCATGCCTTCAGACTGCGGTGAGCGTGTGGGTCTGTGCACGTGCATCGCTCATCAAAATGTCCTTTCGCTTTCAGTTAAACATGAAAGCCCCTGTGAAAATGTTCTCGTGCGTGCTTTTAAGTAGGTCACACCAAAAATGCTGACACTCTGGTTATTTATCTCATCAAATTCTGCCTGCGGCTGTACAGCGACGGATTTTTTTTTTTCCGGTCAGGAGGCTGCCTGGCCAATAAACAAACAACTTATTTAGCTCTTTTCTGAAGTGTAACTTTATTTATGAAGTAAAGTTTAGACCCTAAATTGTGGACTTTGCTTAAGCTGCTGTAAAAGTGAAGTATTGACAAGGTCACAGAAATTCTTTTCCAATTTTCTGCCTGTCAGCACTGATACATCATTCTCTCTCTGTACTCGCTTCTCATTCAGTCTCACACTTCACTTTAATTCACTCAAACTGAGCTGTTTAACTGAATTTGAGTGATCGGGCTCTGGCTCAGCATGGATAAATAAGAATGAATAAATGAATGGTTTTTAAATAATAATTTATATTGACTTATGCAGATTTTTAGTTTCTGAGGTTGGTTTAAAGATCTAACAGATTTGTATGTTCTGTTTTGCAGAGTTCTCTTTCTTTGACCCAAATGACCCTCTGTGTCGGGAGGTTCTGTTGGATCCACGGACTACTATTCCAGAGCTCTTTGCTGTTCTCAGACAGTGGGTTCCCCAAGTCCAGCGGAATATTAGTGTCATTGGCAATGAGGTCAGAGTTATTCTCAATCTTGTGGTCTTTAAAGATAATATGAAATGTGATGATGTGTATTTGAATGGAACCAAATATACATTTACTTTGTAAACTAATTAGCTATTATCAGCTGCCATGTAATAAAAAGGATGACCAATGTCTTATAATAATAAAAAAAAAAATCTGTTACTTAAAATAAAATAAACATGAACTAAAACTGAAAAAAAAAAAGAAAACACACACACACTAATTCACTAATTCATTTCAGCTAGTTGCTAACATTTCTTTTCATTCTATATGAGGTTCTGAGGGAAGTCTTTTACCACTCAATTGGGATAAAAGACTCACCAGCATGGGGCACAAGTTAAAACTGGTTCAAAACAATCGCTTCAGTAAAGTTTACAGTAAATACACTGTCATTAAAATGTATTTATTTTAAAAATACAGAAAAAATAAATTAGTAAAAAAATAATAAAGATTCTTATCATACTTAAAGGAGATCCCATAATCATTTACTTTACTTTTACTTTTCACTAGCAATAAATAATGCTTGATATGATTAGTGTAATATTAGTGTATTTTAAATACAGTGGTTTGATTATAAATATGCTGATTTCACTAGGTCCCTAGTGAAAATAATATATGCTAAAATCTATTTAAGATACATTTATTTAATTCTAAGTATACTACAAATACATTTAGATATTATGTACTTAATAGAAAATACCCTGCAATTGTACTTTTAGTATACTAAACTGGTATATTTAAAGTCTGCTAAATTTTGTGCTTAATGCACTTTAATTGTGCGGAAGTAGTGCAGAAATCCAACTAAAGGTATACTTAAGTATATTTGATTGTGCTAAAGTGAAACTATTGCAAGTAGGGCTGCACGATTATGGCAAAAATCATAATTGTCGATTATTCCCTTGAAACTGTAATTGCGATTATTAATTACGATTATCACAATTTACACTGAATGATGTTGTGAATAGCTTTATACCATTGTTTGAAGCAACTGCATGCCACATTTTTATAAGTAGTTTCTTTAAATATAAAAAAAATAAATAAATATAAAACAATGACAAAAAAAAACTTAAATAACCTGTAGGAAAAATACTCTCTCTCTCTCTCTCACACACACACACACACACCCACCCACTCAAACATCTTAAGAAAGCAGAATAATGTAAGTGGATTTTTTTTTTGTAATTGTGCCTTTGAACGATTACATAATTGTGGCATCTGTAATTGTAATCATGATCAGAAATTTGATTAATTTTGCAGCCCTAATTGCAAGTATACTTTAGGTACACTTTAAATATTTTGCATTTAAAGGCCAATATTATTTAAAGATCATACAATCCTCATCAGTAGTGACATTAAATAAATTTAATCAGTAAGTCTCAAGCGTTATGTCAGTAAATATGTTAATAGACTTGAACTATACTTGCTATAAAAAAAAAATAAAAAAATAAATCTATTACATTTTTACTAGGAGTGGACACCCAACTTAATCAATTATTTACACCATCTATCCATTTCATGTCAGCTAATGGAAAATTCATTATCACGTCAATAATTGTGACATCAAAAAAAAAAAAAAAATAGAAAATACAAGTGTAAAAGTGTATATATATATATATATATATATATACAAATACAAATCTTAAAGAGCAGAATATAATGTGGTTTATGAAAGTGTTGCGGGGAGTTTTTGGGACATCTAGTGGTTTAAGAGAAAATTAAATCAAATGCACCTGTTCCACCAGTGCCCCTTTAGCCCCACTGTATTCTACTGCAGTGCATATAAAAATCATAGCATACCATATAGCATTCTTTTTTCTTTTCTTTTCTTTTCTCTTCTTTTCTTTTCTTTTGAATGTTAATTAACACAAGAACCATTCAATTTCTTCAGAAAAAAAACTAAAAAAAAAAAAAAAAACTAATTGGTATATTTATTTTTCCTGAAAAATGTTCAGATGAAAGGAATGTAATTACATTTTGATGAAAATTTGTAAAAACAAACTTCTTTTTCTTCTGAAAACATGCACTGATAAATTGTACGCAACAAGGCCAGGGACATTCAACATTTAAACGGGGTCAATTTTAATTTCATGTTTTCTTGCAGCTGTCATAAAACATACCCACACACACACCCACCCTGAGTTTAGTGTCAGGCTCTGTTGAGTGAAATATTATCTCTGCAGACAGTGTGCGTGTCTCTGTCAGCATGAAATCTTTAGCTGGATGTCCTTGCTGTATCTATTCAAGTGAGAATGTTTTTGTTCTGTAGATTCTGAAAAGAGGCTGTGGTGTCAATGACAGAGATGGTCTCACTGACATGACTTTGCTGCACTACTGCTGTAAGGCAGGAGCTCCAGGAATAGGTGAGCGAGTGTGTATCTTTTTAATTAACATTTCTTTGTGATAGTTTACTTTTGTAGAAATCTCAAGGACAGATCATTGATCCAGCACTTGTGAAAACCGGAAAAAGAACCGATATGACAATCACATCTGATTGCAGGTGATGCTGAGAGTGCGGCCAGTTTTGCCCGTCAGCTGTTGTCGCTGGGAGCCGAGCCGTCCTTACGCAGCCGGTGGACGAACATGAACGCCCTCCACTACGCCGCTTATTTCGACGTCCCTCCTCTCATCCGAGTGGTTCTGCAGGCGTCACAGCCGGGAGGTGAGGAGAGATAATGGAATGACAGTGGGAATCGAAATTGCAGTTTGAATCTCATGGCAAACTCAAGTGCTTGTGTGATGATGTCCGTATGTGGTCTGTTGGGTTTCAGAGGTGGATGCGACCTGCAGCGATTTTGACTTCGGCACTGCGCTGCACATCGCCGCCTCGAACCTGTGTAGCTCTGCAGTGAAGTGTCTGCTGGAGCTAGGAGCCAACCCTGCTTTTAGGGTTTGTGATTTTCTGTATGACTACTAACAAAACAGACTGCTTTCTTGTTCAAAAAAACAAAAAAACAAAAAAACAACATAATTATATATTAAAAATAAAAAAATACATATATATATATATATATATATATATATAAATAATAATAAAAGTACATATCTTTTTATATTATATAATAACAGATTATATTGTGGTAAAAGCTATTATATTTAATACTAATAATAATAATAATAATACTAATAATAATAATAATTAATAGAAGTACATACCTTTCAATATATTTTTTTCAAATAACAGATTAGATTTTGGTAGCAGTTATACTGTATTATAATAATAATAATAATAATAAGTACATATATTTTTATATATTGTTTTATAACACATTCTATTTTGGTAACAGTTATTATGTTTAATAATAATTATACTGAATGATAGTTACACTTAATAATAATAATAATAATAATAATAATAATTATTATTATTATTATTATTATTATTATTATTATTATAAGGGGTGTGACGAGACACTTATCCCACGAGACGAGACGAGACACGAGACTGGGTTCACGAGAACGAGACGAGACAAGATTTTTTAACTTTTCTTAAGAAATCCTCAGTGATGACATATATAGGGAAAATAGTCTTTTGTTCAACTGAAAAAGACCAAATGCAAAAAAATGTAGGTGCATTTTGAACTTTATGAACTTAAACTTCCATTTTAATGAATTATATGCAGTAATAAACAACATTTAAACAAGAGCTTCAGGATTCTGGATAAATTGAGAATCCCAGTTGTTTTTAATAAATTGGAGACCATGATTCTCTCACGATTCAGGAGAAAAAAGATTAGAAAATGAAACAAAATAACGTAATTTACTAGTGGTTCTGACAAACTCTTCATTCCTTAAGTCTTTTAAAAACATATATTAATTTAAAAAAAAAAAAAACAATTAAGGAGTCAGTGTCTCACTTCATTAAGACTTGTTTAACTATTGAAATCTCCTGAATGAATGATTCAATGACATCCTTTTTTGAAACGGGCAGTCGTCGCCACCTCCTGGCGGAAGAGGATAAGCGTTACTATACATTCAAGTGTTAAGATACTTTCGTTTTTGATCGCTGCTAAGTGTTTATACCCAAACTATAAACTTTTACCCCAGTACTTCTATTATTTAAATGTCTGTTACACAGAAATAATAATTATGATGTGGTTGTTTATGTTGCTCTTTCTGCGTTCACATTTACCCCGACCCTCTGATTCATTAATATGGGCAGCGACAAATGTGCTTCTCACGCTCCACTGACACTTGTGATGTGAAACAGTCCTAATATACATAGCTAAATCGTTGTCATTCAGGAATAAGATCGCGTGGGTGTTTGAATGGAGATCTTGATATTTTAAGGATTAATCGTACAGCTCTAACATAAACACTGCAAAATGTTTTGGGAGGATATCGTCACATCCCTAATATATATATATATATATATATATATAATATTATTATTATTATTATTATTGTAAATGTATATTATTATGATTGTTGTTTTTAAAATAGTGAGGGGAAGTAGATTTTGAGAATAAAACAGCAGTATATTTTGTAATAGCAAAGTTTACATTTTGGAATTTTAAAAGGACGTTCCTCAGTATGGATGGGGCGGGGGGTATTCATAGTCTAAAATTAGTTGTAGATGGATGGATGGATGGTTGGGTAGATACTAGTTTGATAGATAAATGGATATATTAAGTGAGCACACAGGGTCAGGCTGACGCACATACGCTTGCACATTCACAGTCAGCTTTATTATTTTCCTTTCAGTCTGTCTCATCAGCACAGCGGTAAATTAGCCATGCTCATTTCTCTCCCTGAACTCATTTTACACTCACGGAGCATCACCGCCAGGGGTCATTCTCCTCACAAACAGCAGATGTGACTGAATTATTGATATTATTTAAACTTTTGTAAAATGCATGCATTTCAGTTCAGCAGGCCTTTTAGTAGGGCGTTAGTCAGAGAGGTTTGTTTGCATGTAAAGGGTTTATCAGCTCTGCTGCCAGAACATAATAGTTAGGAACTGGCGTGATGCTCGACTTTTGCTGTTTTTTCTTCTCTGTTGTGAGGCAGCCAGAGTTTTCCATCCTTCATTTTTTACCCCACGTTATCTCTGCCAGTAGTGCGGCTTATTTGTTGCCAGTGTTTGTTTTTTTCTCTGGGCATCTGTCCATTGCTCGTCAGTCAAGAAATGTTTTTTGTTTCTCAACCGACAATCTAATAGAGATATCGTCAGTGTGGGGAAACAAACATCAAATCATCTGATAACGTCGTAACGACAGGCTTGGCAGACTTTCGTGTCAGTGGAGAATGTTCTGGAGCAGCTGAGGTTTAGCCGTAAAAATATGCCTTGTTGCCAAGCAACAACACTGACAATAGGAAACAAAGGTAGAATATGTGGGGAAGGAGTTTGGAAAATAGCTAAATATTGTTGCTCATTGTCTTCACCCAATTACACCCGTTTTGCTTAACACTGGTCAAAAACTTTTTACATTGCCCACTGTGATCCTTTTGACTATTTCAAATAGACTTTTTTTGCTTCGTCTTCATTCGTTTTCTCTTATGATTTTATTTCATACGCCTGCCAGTGGAGTTATATTACTATCTCAGTGAGTCATCCTTCATCTGAAAGACATGGAGCTCTTCATCTTTGTGATGCTGAAATGGAGTAGCTGATCTTTCTGCAGATGCCTTTGCTAACCACTAGGGTGCAGTCTTGTGTAGTAAAAATGAGGTACACTATTAAGGGAGCACTAAAATGGGCTGAACCCCCTTTTTTCTTTTTTTTTTTTAAGGTGCAGCGTCAGCTTAAGTTTCAGGAAATATAATTTTGTTGTTTTCTCTTTGATACCAGAGGAGCATAATCAAATATCACCTTTGAATAATTGTGGAAATTCCTGCATTGCATAAGCAACGATTGAGGCAATGAGTTTCACACTAATTACGTTTGAGTAAAGAAATAGAAGAAGACTGCAGCTGTATTTTCCAGCTTGATGTTGTCATGCCAATACTGAGCTTCATGAACGTTATCTTCTGAGCGTCATTTCATCATTAGTCAACCCCTCAGGCCTTGTGAAGAGAAGATGATTTTATTTAGTGACATGAAATGATGATTCAGCACTGTGTGTGTGTTTGTACACGTATACACTTATACTTTGAGTGTCTGTTTGAATTTATGCATGATTTACTGTACAGGCATATGGATTAGAAGATAAGCAATGCATATAAATTTCTGATAATTGCATAAATTACCATATTTTAGAGACATAGCAATCGACATTTCTACAAAGGAGTTTCCAAATTGCGTGCATGCTGAGTACCGGTGTCATGCTAACAAACTCCTGTCAGGATGATG
This sequence comes from Labeo catla, assembly GCA_012976165.1. Classification (NCBI taxonomy): domain Eukaryota; kingdom Metazoa; phylum Chordata; class Actinopteri; order Cypriniformes; family Cyprinidae; genus Labeo; species Labeo catla. The sequence continues at coordinate 4,062 of VONZ01001292.1, read as the reverse complement.
CTGATAAACATTTATTCAGCCCTGTTTTGGCTGCAGTTCAACATTAACTTTAGCTGACGGGGATATAACCTAAGTACAGGTAAGAAGGGTGCTACTTGTCAGGACATTCAGACCAACAGTCAGCATATCTCCCATCACTGTTCGCCTACACCATCCATCTCTTGGATATTTTTTTGGACTGACGAACAGAGTCGCAACCCTTTCATTTTTCTGTGATTCAGCGAAAAAAAGATCAAAGGGAAGGTTCGGGGAGTGTTTGTGTGTGTGCGTGCGTGTGTGTGTGTCTGTGTCTGTGTGTTTGTGATTGCACAAGCACAATTTGCAGCTTTGTACGAAGAGAATCACCTGTAGAAAAGCTACCTTCTCAAATTTAGAGAGCTGCCTTGCTGTTTTCTGCCTTAATGGGCAGCTGCCTTTTTAAGGCAGCATACTGACAGAGACGGAATGATATATGGTATATGACTTTCTTCTTTCAGACAAGTAAAATCAGAGTTGTATTAAAAAATGTCCTGGCTCTTCCAAGGTTAATAATTGCAGTGAATAGTGGTCAAGATTTTGACGCAAAATAAAGTATAGGACGTAGGCGTAGCGTAAGCTCTAGTGAGAACCAAGTTTTGTTTACAACAAAGGAAAACCAGTCTCCTCTTGGCTTATATTGAAATCCTCTGCCATTTTTCTTTACAAATCCTCATTTTTGTGAAACAGTTAGTGGGAGCTAAAGATTATGGTTTGTAAAGTTTTAAATACGAATATTGTTCTTACATAAACACATTCCTTTATTAAATTTTTTATTACATTGGTACAGGCACATATTTCTGCATTTTTATTACGCTGCTTGAGGTACGTATTGCGGCTGTTCGGAATTGAAATATCCAGGGAGTGTCGCTATAGTCGAATGCTTTATCGTGTTGGAAATATCCCCTACAACAAACCCAACCCTAAACAGTGTTGGGGGTAACACATTACAAGTACCGTGAGTTACATAATTAGTAGGGATATGACAAAACACTTATCTCACGAGACAAGACGAGACGAGACGAGATACAAGACTGGGTTCACGGGAACGTTTTCTTAAGAAATCCTCAGTGATGAAATATACAGGGAAAAAAGACAAAATGCAAAAAAATGTAGGTGCATTTTGAACTTTATGAAATTAAACTTCCATTTTAATGAATTATATGCAGTAATAAGTAACATTTAAACAAGAGCTTCACAATTCTGGATAAATTGAGAATCCCAAATTAATAAATTGGAGACCATGATTCTCTCACGATCCTGGAGAAAAAAGATTAGAAAACAAAACAAAATAGCGTAATTTACTAGTGGTTCTGACAAACTGTTCTTTGCTTAAGTCTTTTAAAAACATATATTCATTAAAAAAAAAAAAACATTCAATGAAGGAGTCAGTGTCTCACTTCATTAAGACTTGTTTTACTATTGAAATCTCCTGAATAAATGATTTAATGACGTACTTTTTTTTAAACGGGCAGTTGTCGCCACCTCCTGGCGGATCTTGTGAGATATCGTGCCACGAGATCTCGTCACATCCCTAGTAATTAGATTACATTTTTCAAGTAACTAGTAAAGTAACACATTACTTTTTTAATTTACAAGAAAATATCTGAGTTACTTTTTTAAATAAGTAATGGCAGTTACTTTTTTCCCAATTTATTGACTGACTAGTCTCCTGTCCCCATGTTGGGAGAAATTGGAAGTACAGAGGCGTTGTGTGTACTGTGTGAACATGATGATACTGTAGTTTTAGACTAAATGTGAGCATGCATTTACATATTGCTTGCAAAAAAACAGATTCAGTCTTCATCAAAATTAATTCAAACAGTGAAATGCAAACTCAGAATATGATGCAAACCTGCAATAATTAAATGTTAAATAACATGTATTTAATCCCACTTTATTAACCAATGTTTTTGCTGCTGACCTTTGATGACCCAGTTTGAACATACTAATAAGAAAAATTACTTTAGATAAACAAACATTTGTGCTTGGCTTTTTTTTTTTTTTTTGCTGAAGAGTGTTGAACTTTCTTCTTCTGTGTTCTACTGTATCAATGTGAATTTACTTGCCTGAGGCTTATTTATTTCACTTTGGTGTGAAAGAGCTTTTATATTTGCTAAAAAAAATATAACTTTTTATATTAAAAACAAGCAAGCCCTGTCCAGCTTTTAAAAGTAACGCAAAAGTAATGTAACACATTACTTTCCATAAAAAGTAACTAACATAATTAGTTACTTTTTTAGGAAGTAACGCATTATTGTAATGCATTACTTTTAAAAGTAACTTTCCTCAACACTGACCCTAAACTCCTCTGGGTCCTAATGCCCCTTCTGATTTAATAAAGCAATAATTGATGTCAGTAAAACCATGAGTACTTTGAGTACATGAGTGTTTTGATTTAAAGATCAGAAGCTATAGCTTACATGGAAAAAAAAAATCACAAACATGACACTTGACACTTGTAAATTAACTAATTTTATACATACTAATTTATTCATTAAAGTGTACTATGTAGACTTTTTTTTCTGAGGAAAAAAAAACAAAAAAACAAAGCAATTAACTAATATATAGGTTATTTATAGTTATTTTCAAAGCCTTAAAGTGCTGTCATTTATGAAAGAACTGCATTATTGTTTATTTAATTCTAACAGATAAGCTCCTGTTAAAAACTAACGAAAAATTAAAAATAATTTGCTTTTAATTTCTGCACAGGCGAGACTTAGTGTTGTTTCCAAACAAAAGGAAATATGTCGGCATCGGCATGTGCAAAAATCCAATATCATGCATCCCTAGTCTTAACAAATGCAAAAGTGAGTCGAACTGTAGTTTCACAGGTTTCGTACCAGAGAATATTCTGCAAGTAATTGTGTGAAAATTAGGCTTTATTAATTAAAACACATTTTCAGTGAGCCTATGTTGAGAAAGTCATATACACCTATGATGGCTTTATAGTGAGTAAATCAAGGGGTAATTTTCATTTTTGGGGGAACTATCCCTTTAAGCCCACATTCTACTTTAGTTCAAAGCAAATGCTGGCGTATTACTTCACATAAATAAATAAATAAATAAATAAATAAAGTAGGATTTTCTTGTGTAGGAAAAAACTTTACCTAATACCTTAGTTTGATAGATTAAAGTAGTATTTTCTTGTAAAATGTACACCAATAATCTGCTCATTTAATTAATTTAGTTTTAATTTAATTTACTTCATATATATATATATATATATATATATATATATATATATATATATATATATATATATATATATATATATATATGTATGTATGTATGTATACACATCCTGAAAAGTGAAGCCAAAATATTTTAATCGCCCCCTGGTGGCTGGCTGCAGTACAGGTCATTAACCCCATCCTCTCCTTGTAAACGAATGGGATGTGAGCCAACAAAAAAAATAATAAAAAAAATAAAAAATTGTTGTGGTTTTCGCTAGTTTAGATGGTTATTATCATGTTTTTTTCAAATGTTCATTTTTCTAATAAGTTTATGGTTAGTTAGTTATTTGATGCTGTAAAAACAAGGTGTGGTGTCATGATTGTGAGCTTTTATTTGGGTCTGTGGGACTTTGATGCCGTGGCTCTAGCTCATGATCACTATTGCGCGTACTCGGCTCCAAATGAATCACTACTGTGCAGACTCTGGCTACAAATGACGTCATCGGCACAAGACAGCAGCGCCATACCCAGGTTATTTTTGCTTTACTTTTGTATAGTGGAAGAAAGTGGAGATGCATCATCCATAATTTTATTATTATTATTATTTTTTTTTGGTACAGTCTGTGGCAAAAACAGGCAGTCAGCACGTGCTCAATAGAAAGTTTCATACTTGTTGTGTTTGTGTTTTCTCTCCAGAAGTTATGAACGGTAAAATCTCGTTGCATGTTATTGATATGGTCTCCAGCGTTCTTTTTGTTGTTTTCTTGTCTCCTTTTCTCATCTCCGTTTCTCAACACTGGAGAGTTTGACATAAGAATGACGTAAGCTTGACATAATATTCTGGAATTGCCTTATCTGTTCTAAGCGTCCA